>JAEIFU010000384.1:0-144856 GCA_018904235.1 Lordiphosa stackelbergi
TTGTCGAAGCACAATGGCCGTCTGTGGCCCAGTGGTTAGTGTGCTGGACTGCTGGGCGGGAGGTCGTGGGTTCGATCCCGCCTCTGAACATCTAATAATAAAAGTTTTTTTCTTTCTTTAGAAACTAGCTTTTACACATACGGTCACCTTCACCAGCTTAGTGGCGCCAGCTGTGAAGTAACTAGCCATGAAAAAGCAATTTCTCAAACTTTGCCGTTCGGATCCGGCGTTAAACGGTAGGTCCCTTTCTCTTGTGCGAAAAATTTAAAGCACACACGCCAAGAGATTGAGAGAAGCTTGGCTTGGCCCCGTTGAGGAGCTGTATAGCCAGTTTTACCTTTACCTTTACCTTACAATAATTAAATACCGCACTTCACTTGGAGATATCTAGGATATCAGCCCAGCCCAGCCGGGACTTGTCCACACAGCAGTGGATGCACTCAGCAACAGGTTGCCGGCAACCTACTCCACGCCACAGGTGTAGTTTGGCCAGGAAGCTTTCTGAGTAATTGTATTCACACGGAATGACCACGCTGCGTAAGAATCACTCGCGGAGTTTTATATTGACTTGATCAACTTGGCACTATTAATGTACACGTTCTGTATATTGTTTTTAAATTGTTTTATAAAATAATTTGGAAATTGGTACGGAGCGGCGCGGGAAACGCGTGGAGAGAGCTTGCATAGTCTTTAAAAATTCCATAATGCGTCTCTGTATTGAGTTCTAGCTGACTTCCTATCATTTTTTCTTAGCGTACGTAGACAAGCGAATGATAATTTTCTGGCCGCATTACACTGGGAGTATAACCAAGGCTCTCTGTTTGGCACATTTTGTGACGGTGTTTGCATAGGTGCGGCCGCCTTCCTTATAATTTCTACCAGAGCCGTTACAGGCTCAGTTTCTAACAGGTCATTTATGCCAACCATTTTGTTGTCAAGCTCACGCGCACATTTACGTGCAAAGTGAGCCTTATATCTGAGCTTAGGTAGTAGCTGTGGTTTTGGTACTTCATCCATCTGCGATGCCTTCATAGTAACCGATATGGGCATATGATCGGAGAAAATATATTCGCCTATGCTCATGTCAGATAATAGGTCATGCCATCGCCCTTGAATCAAACATTAGTCAATTGTTGATCTCGATTCGCCTCTGATAAACGTGTATTCTCCAAATTCATCACCCATTGTACGCCCATCAGCAAGGACATCTGCAGCGATTCACACATCACGATTACTTTGAGGCCTTTTCGATCTATAATTGAGTCCTGTTGGGACGGTTACATGTCCAGAGGCAAAATATAAGGTTAATCTAGCTCGATCGACCAATTTCGTCAAAATCCAGACCACTCTGTTGCTGCGGGTCGTCCACTGTCACACTTCCGAGTATAATTTAATTGCTGCGGTCGTCCACTGTCACACTTCCGAGTTTAATTTAATTTGTATTTAATAATATTTTGGAACGATAAACTAAAACTTTTACAGAAATGAACGTCTGTCTTTCTCGGCGACAACTCAACAACTACTCTTTCATTTTCAGAACTGCCAACATGGCTAAACTTATAAAAAATACCAAAATATACTAACGCGACATGATGACGGTTAATTTCAAATTTAACATTCTTTCATAATATGGCGGTTCATTTTAAACTTAACATTCTTTCGCAACATCCTCCTTCCAAGTATTGCAGTCGGCAACAATTATGGTCTTCTGGCGGCAATACTTCAGAGTTTACAAGTCTTTCTTAACATCTAACTTAATAAGTTTCACAATTGGTCTTTTATATATATTATCTTTTATCTTAACATCTACAATACGGACACGTCCATCCTTTGAAGGATACGTTTTCAAAACCAAGCCAACTATTTCTAGGCGATTCAGAATCCATAATCAAAACGATATCTCCTTCTTTTATAACTTCATTATCTTTGATCCATTTGCGACTATACAAAAGATATTGTCTATACTCTTTTCTCCATTTTCGGCAAAATATGTCAGCAAGTCTTTAAGATGCCATCAACAATTTCACATCCACATATTAAACAATTTCAAATGCATGTCAGTAGTATTTGGATACAACGAATCTATGTAATTTGGTCCAAGCAATATGTCATTCGGTGTCAATGGCTCTGATTCTATTGTGTCCGAGGGTACATACAATAGTGGTCGGCTATTCATCATGAATTTCACAAAATAAAGTTCTTAATGTGAAATCTTTCCTTTCTTTTAATAAAACACATAAATATTTTTTAACTGACTGTATAAGCCTTTCCCTGGCTCCTCCCATGTGCGGAGACAAAGGTGGGTTAAAAATCCACGAGCACTGTTTTGTCGTCAGAAACTGGGTCAGTTCGTCTTTGGGCCATTCATTTATGATTTCTCTTATGTCTTTACTTGCCCTTTTAAAGTTCGTTCCGTTGTCTGAGTACAATTCAATTGGAAAACCTCTTCGGCAACCAAAGTGGCGAAATACATGCATAAATGAATTACATGATTAGTCTTCAGCTATTTCAAGATGTACTGCACGAGATGCCATGCATGTAAAAATCACACCATATCGTTTTACATGACTTCTGCTCACTGACTTCAATCGGTCCCAAATAATCAACGCCCACTTTTAAAAATGCTCTTTCAGTTGGTTCCAATCGACACGGCGGAAGTTGACCAATCATTGGGGTCTGGGGCTTTGACCTTTTGTTCATACAGTACTGACAAATTCGAATGATCTTTTTGACGGTATTACGACATTTTGTAACCAAAATTTGTGTCGAAGGTTGGATATTACTGTTTCAGTACCAATATGACAATTTTGCTCATGATAGTAATGAACTAACAAATTTGTAATTGGGTGGTCTTTGCTTAGAATGAACAGATATTTCACATCAAAGTCATACTCATTGTCATTTAAATTGTCCAATCTGCCTCTAAGTCTCAGTATGCCGTCATTTGATAATATCAAAGGCAAAGCCTTTAAATCGCTTGAATTCAATGCTGGTTCGCCTTTTTCCAATTTTTCAATTTCAGCCTGGTAGCAATCAAATTGGATTTTTTGAATATTAGCATTTCTGCCGAAATCAATTCCTTGGCTGTCAATTGCTTTCCAACTGAAAGTTTCTGTTTTGATTTCAAATTTGATACATTGTAGCGAGCACATGCTTTGACTGTAAAGAAAATACAATTAAATACAATTCAATTATATATGAGAATACTATGTAACACTAAGTTGCAAGCTCACTGGTATTCTTTCTCATATGGTAGGTAATATGATCGACCACACCGGTCCCTCGCTCAAGCGCAGTGTCAGCAAATCCCACGCTTATGTATAAGCGATAAGCTACACACGCACACATACCAATGCATGCGCGCGCTGCTATCTTAAAAGATATTTTATGGCAAACAATGCAGCCAACAGTCGAAAACAACGAGGCAGAGACTCTTGAAGCTCTCGCGCTCAAGCCAATAAATAAAATTAAAACGAGAAAGGCAAAGCTAACTTCGTCTGTACCGAAGTTTTGATACACTTGAAATAGCTTGTCTCAACGGTTAGCGACTTCGACCAAACTTCGCAGATCAGCTTAAAAACATTACATATTACCCATGACCGTCTTTGAGAGCAGTAATATTGAGAACAAACCAGTTTTTCTCACTAAAACCCATTTGTCGAACGAACAGCTACAAGAAGTAGTCATCCGATCCGGTCGGTTCCGACATATTAGCAGCGTGCAGTAAAAGGAAGACTCTGTGTAAAGTTTCAGCTCGATAGCTCCAAAACTGAGGGACTAGTTCGCGTAGAAACAGACAGACGGACAGACGGACGGACAAAGCTTAATCGACTCAGCTCGTCATGCTGATCAAGAATATACAACTTTATGTGGTCGGAGATGCTTCCTTCTATGCGTTGCAAACTTCTGGGCAAAATTATAATACACTTTTCAAGTGTATAACAAACTAAAATATTGTCGTGTTTATAGTTCGTAATTTAAAAAGCGGCAACGTAAAGCTTCTACCTCCCGTCACCTCATGGCGTTAAAAACCAGATGAAATTAGTGCGGGAGGCATGAAGCTGCCGTCTGCACCACCGAGGGAAAACTCTCCACAGCCATAGACGAAGCCAAAGAAGCCGGTCAGCGCGCAGAGTGCGCCCAACAAATTTTTTTTAAAGCAGTCCAATGTATATTGGAAGTTCGCAATTTTTTTTAGTACCCTCAAGTAGCGTTTGAGCTGGGTACGCTAAGTAAGTTCATTAACAAAAACACGTCTCAATATCATACAATCATTACTACTAACATACATTATACAGTGTAAAATTTATCTGTAAACTGTATAATGTACTAATCACTCATACATACCATCATGTCTCAAGAAAGATAGCAATTATTTTTTTTGGATAAAGGCCTGTTCTGAGAAGCGCGGAAAATAAATTTTTATGACGCACTCCATATAAAAAAACAGTGGCGGAAAGTTTTCGCGACTGAATTTATTTTCTGTGTTCTGAGAAACGCTAAATAAATACCCTATCGATAGTTGACGTATCGATAGCAGTGTGGGTCGTGAGTGGATTGAATGAACAGCTGTTTAATGGCGGAATTGGCTGCAGCTCTTTATTTTGACATCATATTATACATCGACAATGGAGGAAAATAATCCGGCAGAGGGAAACGGACGGAAAGTTTAAACCGACGTACCGAAAACAGTCTCCAATGCCGACGTTTGACGCTTGGAGACGTCTCGGCCGGTTGGCACTAACGTTTGCAGGTGATGACCATACCCAGCCCGTTCATCATTTTTACCACCTCCACCGCGAAAACTGTGTCGGCCACGTCCGGCTTCTCCTTGTTGGAAATCACAAATGAACCCAATGCAGACCAGCTGAAAATGGAACTAAGGGTGTGCGTGTCTGTCAAACGTGAACCCGAGAAGAAGGATTTTGAATTTACGGCAAATAAAACAATTTTTTATGAAAACTGAAAATATATTTTCTAATCTCTAGCGTAGCATTTCACTTGAGAGCCAAAATGGTGGCATAGCACAAATCCATGATTTGCAGATACTCCAAGCCGCCTTCCTGCAGACGACAGCAGCATTTTTGCAAAGAAATGCACAGTCAAACAACTATCAACCCCCATCTTGTCGCGTATCTTGGCATCCGTCACGGCCGCATGATAAATTATGTACTCCAAAAACTGCTCTATCTGTCCCACACTGTAGTCCGATTAGCCAATATCTTGTACATACTTCTCCAAACAATTATTGTTGGCCAAACGGCAAACATGCCAATAATCCTCCAAGTAGTAGCCCGAAATCACGAACAGATCTGCCTTGTTGTGTCTCAAGCGGGCAATAATTGGATACTCGCCCAACACCTTGGACCGAAATTTGGTGCAACGCGATGGCATCAAACTGCATCAACAGATCTGTGTTCCTGTTGCGCAGCATACATCTTGGTAAATCTTTAAAATTTTGTTTGTAAACAAATCAAAACAGCTGACGATTAGTGTGGCCGTTTCTGTATTTGGCCTCTTGGCGTATATATGGGCACACTAAAAATTTATGTGGATGATAAATTTATAAAGTGCCATTTAGCGTGCTAAATTTTCCGCGCTTCTCAGAACAGGCCTTAAGGGGGAAATAAGGGAAAAGTTTAAGCCAAGCAACAGAAAATTAATTACAGCAAATTGGTAGGCTGAAAAAAACACGTTCAAAAAGCCATAGCAGAATTTTAGGCTGCGAATTTTTCACATAGAATTTAAAATAAAAGCGTTTATACGAAAATCGATTTCTGTGTCACCCCCGATAATTTTACATATATATATACTTTTTAGGGTAGAAGATGGTTACTTAGGGCTGTTACTTACGTTTGACAAACTCATTTTACCTTGTGCTCCTTTGGTACAGAGTATAAAAAACACAATTTGAAGCTGCTAATTAATTAAAGTTTGTTTCGATAGAAATGTACAGGAGTTTATTTTACGAAAATTTAATACTACTTAATTAAATATCTATTTACAAATTCGAATACATTAGCGAAGTAACTTAGAAGCTATTAATTACATTTCTAAAAATCACCAAGCATTGTAAGTCCGTAATACACATTGATTAAAGGTATGTTGATTCACCTGCAAAAAAATTAAGAGATTTAGTCATTATTTTTTTAAAATACACAGCTAAAAAAACTTTTCTAATGGAGCTAGTTTATCGCAATGTTTCGTTTTAAAGGTTATACCAAACCAGTCGTGGTGCAACGGCTAGAGTGTGCGCCTGAAATATCGTGGACTTAAACCCGCCTCGGAACCTTTAATGAACGAGAAAGCCGAAACCTTGCCTATCCTAGTTAGGAAATATTAGAGTTTTACAACGCTAAAACGCGTTAATTGTATCTTACTAAAACCCATTTCCTGTTTGAACACATATATTTAACAAGCATCAATCAATTCACATAACAGAAACAGAAAAGCATGCAACAATTTTATTAACTTGGTTTAAATATACCTATCGATTTTATCCGGTTTTGAGAGATATGATATTGCTAAAATAAAATAAATTTGAAATCGATATCTTTCGAACTGTAAAAGTTATTTAAAATTTTTTATTGTGGCGGCTGGAGTGGGCGTGAAAAAAATTTGTTACACACTTGAACTGTGAGAAGACAATTGGGGTCCGCTTTTCACATTTGGTTGTCTAGTTCTTCAAGTCTCTGAGATCTAGGTGTTGAAGCAGATAGACGGACAGGTCTATATCAGGGTTGCCCAGAATGAGCTTACGGCAGCGTGGCGCTAAAACAACCACAAGAAATAGAAAGAGTAACTTTATTTGTGCTTGTGTATGTGTGGGCTTGAATACCGAAAAGCGTTCGGCCACTGCGAGCGCAAACACACTGCAAATTACAGAGGTTGGCCAGTCTACAAAGATCTGAAGAGCAGGATTAATTCGCGCACAGAATTTGGAAACTTTCCATTGGAACGTGCAAATTCTGTGTGCGTATTAATCCTTTCCTTTCCATTGGAAACCTTAATTAGTTTACACCCTCGCAATCGACTCCTGTAGTATTTTTTACCAAAGCTGCTTGATCATCATTTGCCCCATCCAGTACTACCGAAGGCGTTTCTTTGCAAGTGCATAGAAATTAGGAATGGATAGACCCTCATCCACAGCCAGTCTCACACGAAACACGAACTGAGCCGGCTCTGCCAACAATTAATAAACAAGCAAATGCTCGCTTCGCGACAGTACAAATTATGGCTCTCCTAAAAGTTTCAATCTGAAATGCAAATGGCAATCCTCGCCACACAGTGGAGTTATCAAAATTTCTCCAAGACAACGATATCGACATAATGCTTCTTGCGGAAACTCATCTGACGGACAGATATAACTTCCAATTATCGGGGTATGCATTGTACGGCACAAATCACACAGATGGTAAGGCCCATGGCGGAACTGGAATCCTAGTTAGAATCCGCATTGAGCATTACCCAATATCGAGATTTTCGGAAAACTACCTACAAGCCACATCAATATGTGTAGAATCCAAACGAGGCAATATTACCTTGTTGGCGGTTTATTGTCCGCAATGCTTCGCAATATCAGAAAATCTATTTCTATATTTCTTTAATACACTAGGTCAACGCTTTTTAGCAGCGGGTGACTATAAATCGAAACATCCCCACTGGGGCTCGAGACTGACTAGTCCAAAAGGGAAGCAACTCTATAGCGTTCTCATGCGCGCATCAAACAAACTCGACTACCTCAGTGCAATAAGTATATGTGCAAATATGTTTTCGTTTCTCTCTTCCTCAATAGTAACAGAACATATGTTCTAGGTATGCAAAAGTCTTTTGTTGTTATCTATTTTTAGAATGCTTTTGCATAATTCTTCTTTGGTCATCATTCTTAGTACCGTTATCACACATTTGAGTGGCGAGATTTGATTTTCTTAGGAAATAAGTATTTGTGCAAAAACCAATTAGTGTGCATTTAATGGTCGGCGTGCAACAAATTGGATGTGTTTTGATAAAAAATGAAAAGTTGAGAGTAAATTAAGTAGTTGTTGCAAAAACACAAAAAAAAAATTTTTTAATTTTCCTAAGAATGCCGCGTGGAACACATTTATCAGCTGAGGAACGCGGACGAATCCAAGGATTGAACGAAGGTGGGGCTACCATCACTGAAATAGCTTCCAGAGTGTCTCGACACAGAAATACGATAGCTAATTTCTTAAAAATCCAAGCTCCTATGGTCAGATTAAACGCAGTGGCAGACCGAGCCACATCGACGATAGGTGCAAGCGTGAGATTAAGCGCCTGGCTGTAAACAATCAAATGTCTTGTACAGGCATTAAACGTCATTTAGAGCTCAATGTCGGTAGAAGACGGATCCATCAAATTTTAACTGAAAATTGTAACCTTAAACATAGTTCCCGGGTGGCTGTACCGATGCTATTGCCACGCCATCTTAAGACTCGTTTGGCGTTTGCTGACAGGTACAAATTTTGGACCGAAGAATTCCGAAACGTTATTTTTTCGGATGAAAAAAGTTTAATCTTGATGGTCCTGATGGCTGTCATAAGTATTGGCGTGACTTAAGAAAACCAAGAGAAACTCGCCATAAGAGGAACCACGGCGGTGGATCACTGATGATTTGGGCCTGTTTCGGATATGCAGGAAAGTCTCGGCTATGTTTTATTCCAATAAAAACAAACTCAGAAATCTATATTCAATTGCTGGAGAGTGAATTAATAGATGTTGCAGACGATCTTTACGAAGATAGATGGATTTTTCAACAGGACAACGCTCCAATCCACACATCAAAAGCCACAAAGGCTTATTTTTCTTCAAGAAAAATACCTGTACTGGAGTGGCCGGCTATCAGTCCTGACTTGAACCCAATTGAGGACCTCTGGGGTATCCTCTCAGCCAGGATTTATAAAGGTGGGAGGCAGTTCGACTCAATTAAGCATTTAAAGTACGCTTTGCTTGCAGAATGGGAGTTAATAAGCAATGAAACTCTCCAAAATCTGGCAGATTCCATGCCAAACCGCCTTGCAAAATTCTTAGAGGCAAAAGGAAAGCACATTAACTAAAACAAACTGGCTCAAATACAAAAAATATATTAGCAGTCACATTGAACTGAGCCCAACCATCAACAGCGAAAAAGAAATTTAAGCTTCAGTACAAGCCCTAAGCTGAATTATTACTGCAGCTGCTCAACACTCGAACAACAACAGCAACAACACCTAAGCAAGATCATAGATTAACGAGCAGCTACATAGACCGGCTGGTCACGAAAAAGCGGCGTGCAAGAAGAGAATGGTGGAGGTTCAAAACTTCTAGTCATAGATTTTCTGGACCTAATGGGGGCGTATGTGGTCAGGTAAAGCTGATGATCGGTTCAACTTGGCGAACCCAGAGTGATCCTGGCTTACTACGTCTCAAGTCGACTCACACCTCCACGTGGTGACCACCGGAAGCAGAGCGATTCACCCGCAAAGATGCTGAGCGGCGACCCGCCCTTCCCTACAGGGTATTATATATAGAGTTAGTGCATCGGGTTTGGTACCCACCACCGTAAAAAATCTCCACCAATGAAAACTGCGACTACAATGTGCCTCGGATACGGACCCCCTCTGTCGACGACCCACGCAAACGTTTTAAAGACCACAATTTGAGGATATGCACCTGTAATGTCCCCTCTCTCAACAGAGATGGTAATGATATCGCCTTGGTGATGGATTAGACATAAGAGCAAGATAAGAACGCCACCAAAACAGAGGATAGAACAGTAAACACCAATCCCCTAGAAAATCTACTACAGGAGTTTGGCTGCGGCTTTGCAGTGAGTGATAGACTGCTCCACTCTGTCATCAGCTTCACACCAGTTGACGAGCGGCTAGCCGCGCTCAGACTTAAGGCAAAATATTTAAGTATTAGTCTTATCTGTACTCACGCCCCAACAGAAGACAAGGACACCTCGACAAAAGACGAATTCTATGAGCGCCTGGAACAACTATAAGAGCGCTGCCCCGATCATAACATGAAGATCGTGTTCTTTTTGGTTCGACAGTCGGACGATTTAGCCTTAATGAAACAAACTCCGGTAACGAAGAGAGGCTAATAGATTTCGCTGTGGGCAGGACCATGTTCATAAGTAGTACCAGATTTGAACATCTCAACATCCATAAGGGAACCTGGAAGTCCCCTGATCAACGAAAACGAAATCAGATTTAACACTTTGTGATGGACGGAAGGCACTCGTCGAGTGTACTAAACGTGCGTGCGATTCGAGGAGCCAACATAGACTCGGATCATTGCCTTGTCGCAGCCAAGGTGAGCACGCGGCTTAGTGTGGCATATGCCTCACGCTCTGGCACACGTCGAAAGCTAAACGTGGAGAAGCTGCAATCACAAGGGAGCTCTGAAGCCTTCACAGCTAAACTTGTGCAACTGCTCAGGGAAACCTCTCCATTTTCTTCCGGTATATGCGAGCATTGCAATCGTTTATCACACTCCATGAGTACGGCTGCCAAGGAGATACTCGGGTACACAGAGTCCCCTCGAAGGCGGTATTGGTACGATGAGGAGTGCCGATGCGCTACTGCGGAGAAAAACGCTGTCTACAGGAGAACTCTGAAGTCGGAACCATCGCTGGATGATATAGCCCTATACCGGGAGAAAAGGAAAGAGAAGAAGCGCTTTTTTCGAAAATAAAAGAATGGTCAGGAAAGGCGCAAGCATGAGGTCTCGAAAATTCTACCAAAAAATGGAGCAATTTACAGAAGGTTTTAAGCCCAGAGTAGCAAAATGCAAAAACGAACACGGGAATCTGGTCACCGATCCGCAAGTGGCGCTTAACAAATGGAGAAGTTACTTCTCCAGCCTACTGGGAGGCGATGACGAACATGACGCCGCCTGTAGAGAAGTAGCGATACCACCAATCGACAACAAAAAGATATACCCGCCGACCCAACAGGAAGTCTGTTTAGCCATACAAAGACCCGCCGACCCAACAGGAAGTCTGTTTAACCATACAAAGACTAAAGAACAAAAATCACCAGGCGCGGATGAGCTGCCCGCTGAATTGTTCAAGGTTGAAGGGGTAGAATTGGTAAGGTGCATGCACCAACTTCTTTGCCGTATATGGGTTGACGAAAGCATGCCCATTAATTGGAATCTAAGTGTTATATGTATATATAAACCTTTCCGAACCATTTGATACGAACAGAGGTTTTAGGCAGGGCGATACCTTATCGTGCGCCGGTGCCCACATGCCAACAGGACGGGTTGTAGAGGACTTTGTTTACCTCGGAACGACGATAACCAGCGACAACAACATCAGTCTGGAAATCCGACGAAGAATCACTCTTGCAAACCGATTCTACTACGGGCTAAGTAGGGAGCTCAAGAGCAGAGACCTCAAGCGAAGAACAAAATTAGCCCTATACAAGTCGCCGGCGCAGAAGCATTGACAATGACAGCAGTGGATGAAGCGGCGATTGACGTGTTTGAACGAAAGATTCTTCGGAGGATTTATGGACCTTTAAAAGTTGGCGATGATTTCCGCATTCGAAATAATGACGAACTGTATGAGCTCTATGGGGACACCAGTCTGGTCATGCGCATAAATCAACAGCGGCTGTGCTGGTTAGGTAAAAAAAACGTAAGAATCGAAGGCGGCTGACTATGGAGGAAGAGGCAAACAGGGGAGACCTTGACTAAGATGGGACGACCAGGTGCGGGCAGACATTGCCAAGCTTGGTGTGACCAACTGGTGCCAGCTCGCACGGAACAGAAGCGACTGAAGAGCTTTACTTGCAGAGGCCCAGACCATCGAACGGTTGTGATGGCCAATAAAGAAGAAGAATTCTGATAAGAACATCTATCAAACTCTTTCAAAAATTTCCAATCTTCTGAAATATCTTGAATGTTTACAGTTTGAATCGGTAAATTTAAGCCTGATACAGTTTTAACATTTCGCAATGTGAACGTTTTTGAACTTTCATTTTTACCCTTAATACGAACACTAACTACCTTTGAGTCATCCTGTTCAAAAATCTCATTATTTGTCCACTGCATTTTTAGTGGTTTAGTTGGACCATCTAGCTCTAAGTCGCTAGCTAACTGGTGATTTATTAGAGAAACCGTAGAAGCCTCATCCAAAAGGGCGTATGTATTGATTTTCTTATGTGGACCAACAAGAGTAACTGGACGGATATTAAGCAGTACCTTATTTTGATTAAAATTGTTACTATAATTTTTCTCAGTTTCAATTTCATCCCTAGGCTTTTCATGTACTGGATTATGTTCTGCCAAGTGCTGTTGCTTTTCTTTATGCAATAGCATATTGTGGGTAAAAGTACAGTTTGAAATTTGTTTTTTACGTTTGCAATATTTCATAGTGCGACCTTTGCTTAAACACGAAATACATAAACGATTTGGTAAAACATGCTGCCAGCGTTTATCAATGTTAAGGCTTTTAAATTTGTCACATGACGTCACATAATGATTATTCCCCTTGCAAAAGTTACAATATTTTTCTTGGTTATTTTGATTATGTGCCTGTTTATTTGAAATTGTGAATATCGATTCTTTTGGCTTGTCCAGCCCAAATCCTAGTATTTGGGCTGGTCTAGTCTTTTGCCTATCTAATTATGTAAAACTTCTACTTTTGATGTTGAATCCTTACTTTTACATTCTTGATAGTATTGCGTAAATGCAATGCGTTGAGTTAATGGCAATTTTTACAAAATTTCCTCAAATAATAATGATTTTTTAATATGCTCAGTTTTATTAAGCAACAACAAAGTGTGTATTAAATTTGTAAGTAAATCATACAACTGTATGAGTTTTTCAAACTTGTCTTCTTTCATAACTGGAAAATTTCTTAATCGATTCATTAAGTGTCGTACAATATGTGTTGAATCACCAAATCTCTCTTCTAAAATTTTCAAAATTTTGTTCACATTTTGTGGCAATAATAGAAGCGACTGCACTGCTTCTTTGGCCGGCGAGTAATATTTTCATATTTTGAGAAATTTCATATTTGTGTGCTGTTTGCAAACTCAACTTTAAAAATTGGCCAATCGAGAGGATCTCCTGCAAGTTGAAGCAACTCTTGCGCGATTGGTTGTCTTGCCATAAAGGTATGAACAGCTTGTTGATTTGAAATTTCATTATTTACATTTTCGTCGTCAGAAACCAATTCTAGCTTACAAGGCAATGTGCCTATCCACTCACTTGTCCAATTCTCTGTACCCACATCGCCAGTTTCCGAATGTGAAGCGATGCTGCCATCTTCCATTTGTGCCTGTTGTAGTTGTCTTTGTAGATCAAGTTGTCTCTCCTCAAACTCCAATGAGGCACGCTGTTGCTGAATTATTCACTGCTTTTCCATCTTGGTCTTCATATAGTTTTAATTTGTCGGCCATCTTGTCGCGATTAAATACAAGTGAAGTTGATGCCGGAATTACAGTAGTGTCAAACTGCGTAGTATTTTCCTGCTCCGAAATGTCTGCGTTGTCGTCGCCAGAAGGTGTTCCTTGTTTCGTCTTACTCGCTGTTGCCAGCTTCTTTGACTTCTTTCGTGGCATGATCGCTGTCCACGATTTAATAGCCGTCCACAAACTGTACTGCACTCGTCAATTCATACACACAAAAATGTCGATGTGTGTGTAAGACTACTCCAGCGAGAACATCTGTATGTATTCGTGCATGTATAAGTCTGTCATCTTGTCGATACACACACTTCTTAGAATTGGCTGACGAATTTGCGTCGTAGGATTACCATGTGCTGTCTGCTTGGCTTCAATTGTGTTACTATTTTTCTTCATATGCTGTCTGCTAGGCTGCGAAGGACCATTTGTTGGGGACTGTACCTGCAAGGTAAAACCTTTATCTTCTGTCTGGCTCGAAAGACCATTTTTTGTGGACTGTACCTGCAAGCTAAAACCTTTATGTTCTGTCTGGCTTACTTAAACATAAAAATCTCGAAAATAAGTGTGACCTTTACTATATATTTCGACAACCAAATGATCGATAACCAAATTCAAATTTAGATTCATACTGGATTCTTCACAGGCCGTGTGTGGCCCAGCGATTAGTGTGCTGGACTGCTGGGCGGCAGGTCTTGGTCTTGATCCCGGCACGGACCATCTAATTAAAAAAAGTTTTTTTCTTTCTTTAGAAAAGCTTTATCACATCCGATCACATTCACCAGCTATTGGCGCCACTTGTGAAGGAACTAGCCATGCCAATTCGCAAACTTTGCCGTTCGGATTCGGCGTTAAACTGTAGGACCCATTTTCTTGTGCGAAAAATTTAAAACAACACAAATGTAGACAAGCTGTGCCAAACCTTTTTTAATCAGTTTTGATTGCATTTTTTTCTTTCTCTTGTATTTTATGCTGGGTTTAAGGGTTTAATGTAACGGAACATTTTTGGACAATATAATAAAACTAAAATTGAAAATATCTAGATGACATTTAGATTAATAGGTGCTTCAGTCAACGTGTCTTTAAAAATGCAACCTGTGCGAATACTTTATTAGTTTACTGAAGCTGATAAATCCGATATCAGTATCTGTTTGAAGTCAATAAATGGAGTCTCATTATGTGCGTAAGCTTTTCGAAGTCAGTATGTAACTTCTCGAGATCATTATTCACCAATTGGGAGAAAGGTTAAGTTCAAAGAAACAACTGTTTCATTCCAGCTTGCAAAAAGCTGGTAGCAGTTGATGAATGGCTGTGGAGAAGTTTAATACACTTTGTGTATAAAGTCAATTAATTAAAAAGTGAGCTCGTGCCTAACCCTAAAAAGATGCATCTACCTATTTTTGCAGTTCTGAACTTAACATGCAAAACAGTAATCAATATAGTTCAACTATTAAGAAGTTGATCAATTTTAATATCATAGTGATGCTAACGTACCCCTTTTAAGGTGAATATTTCGAAAAGGTGATTGTTTTTAGTTCCGGCCAGCCTCATCCTAGGCCAACATCATAAGATTGAGCATTTTCTTCCAAAAGTACCACTTTGTGATCGTGGCTACTGCCGATGTCAGCCAGTACAGCTGAGCTTTCCTCCACGTGATATTTGACCTACGCTCACACACTATAGAACGAAGCATCGAAAACTCTCCATTCCATTGCATTGAATAAGAAAAGGGAGCAACACCTGACCAACACCGTACATTGTTTACTATTAGAAACGCGGATAAAATTTGATTTCTTTATAATCATTTCATAACCAGTACAGCTAAGCTTCCTCCACGTGATATTTGACCTACTCGTACACACTATAGAACGATGCATCGAAAACTTTCCATTCCAAAGCTTTGATTAAGAACACTGAGCACTATACATCATAAGATTGAGCATTTTCTTCCAAAAATACCACTTTGGGATCGTGGCTACTACACACACACTATAGAATGCAGCATCGAAAACTCTCCATTCCAATGCTTTGAATAAGAACGGGGAGCAACACCTGACCAACACCAAACATTGTTTACTATTGGAAACGCCGATAAAATTTGATTTCTTTGTATCCATTTCATAACCATTCATTTGCGAAGACAATCAATATCAATAACACTAGTTTACAGCATTTCCGATCCCGACCATTTGACAGTCATTTTATATGTAAATCCCTTCGCTGAGTCCAAAAATGCAGTCCAAATATTTTTTAGTGGGGCCGTTTTCGAGAAATCGCGGAAAAGCTAGTTTTTTGATTTTGAAAAAAGTACCTTTAGAAAAATGTGTATATCTTCAGTATCGGTTCATTCATTATGAAATGGTAATGCTTTCTTGGAAGGTAATTAAATGCCCTATCATTCATTCGTACACCACTGCTTAATCCGGTGCTTGCATTCGGCTTTATAAAGGCTTTTATCGGCAACTTTGCATTAAATTTATGAATTTTTTAAAAAAAGCTAGATTTTAAGTGCGATTTTCACCACGAAAAAAATTGTATAAAATTTATTTTATTGTTGGTCACTAAAGATTTCTCTATTAAAAATACAACGCCACATAATTCATTCAAATCCGTTCAAGAATATAGAAGTTATTTGCATTTAAGTAAAAAATGGAAGGTTTCAAGTTCATGCAAATTGACTTGGTTTAAATGTTTTACTGTTCGTCGTAGGAGGCATAGTTAAAAATCAAACTATGCTATTTAAGGGCTACTATGACCTGCCAAAGATTTTTTGTGATTGACTTCGGTTGAAAATGAGTCTAAGACGTCAAATTGAATGCAAAAAAAAATTATACTAATAAATGGAGTAACGCTTGCAGGGGTTACATATAAAATTACTCCGCTAACAATTTCAACGACATTTACATAAATTATACGAGCTTTATCACCGGCCGAAGATACCTTTTCTCTATTTTTTTCTCACATATGTCTTATAAAAACAAGTGAGAAAATCGGTCAAGCCCGACTATAACGTACTCTGTACCCGGTGTATATGCTGAATGCGTCGCTGCCACTGTGCTCATCTCCAAGTTTTTTTCTCTCTCTCTCTCTCTTTGATGCATGCAATGCGGTGTTGTTTGCGTGGGTGGCCTCTTTTTTACACTTTTTTTTCATAACTTGAGAACCGCTCATCCGATCTTTATCATTTCTTCGGCAAATCGATACATATTGCCAATGACTACCTATCTTTAGAAGGTACGAATCATCTATCTATAAAACTGTCGGAGATATGACGTTTTTTCGAAAATGCGGGGGCGGGAGGGGGCGTGGCAAAAATTGAAAATAAACTTGATATGCCTGCAAGTATAAGAAGCATTTGTCGCATACATGTCAAACCTCTATCTCTTACCATCTCTGAGATCTGTTTCTTCATACGGACGGACAGAGGGACATGGCTATATCGACTCGGCTGTTGATGCTGATCAAGAATATATATACTTTATAGGGTCGAAAATGATTCCTTCTTCCTGTTACATACTTTTGCACAAACTTAATATACTCTATGTACCTTCGGTACAGAGTATGAATATGTAATGACCGCCAGCGCAGCACAATTTATTAGGATATTGATTCATTTTTGACTCTTGCACTAATTTTTCAACCTAAGTCAATCACAAAAAAATCTTAACCAGGTACAAAATAAATTTTGCAGGTCATAGTAGCCCTTAAATAGCATAGTTTGAATTTTAAATATGCCTCCTACGACGAAAAGTAAAACATTTAAACCAAGTCAATTTGCATGAACTTCTATATTATTGAACGGATTTGAATGAATTATGTGAGGTTGTATTTTAAATAGATAAATCTTTGGTGATCAGCAATAAAATAAATTTTTCACAATTTTTTTCGTGGTGAAAATCGCACTTAAAATCTAGCTTTTTTTAAAAAATTCATAAATTTAATGCAAAGTTGCCGATAAAAGCCTTTATAACGCCGAATGCAAGCACCGGATTAAGAAGTGGTGTACGAATAAATGGGCATTTAATTACCTTCCAAGAAAGCATTACCATTTTATAATGAATGAATCGATACTGAAGATATACACATTTTTCTAAAGGTACTTTTTTCAGAATCAAAAATCTAGCTTTTCGGACTTACATAAGAAATTGCTACCAAACGTTCGGGATCGCAAAATTTTTATTATTTTGTAAACTAGTGTAATCAATAGATTGTAGCAGAGTTAGATTAAAGTATATAAGTAAGTAAGCTAATTTTCATACAAGGTTAACTTTTCTCCAAAAGGTAGCATCTCTGCTGCAGGCCTGTTTGCATCGATCGCCGGAGCTTTTGTGAATACATATGTACTTGAGCTTAAAAATTTTTCAGTCGAACAGATTTCGAGATAATTCCAAATAACTGTTATTTGCATTTTTGAAAAAGGACTTGTCACTTACCCAGCGGCGCAAAGGTGAATGAGGCTGGTCCACAATATGCATCGCAGTTGGTGCCCACGTAATCAGAATTTCTCGCTACGTTTCGAATACACAGTTGTTTTTAGAGAAGTTTAACTTCGGGAGTTGTTGCTCGTGTATATATTACAGTTATGTTATGTTTGTGTCAATCGACTTTTGAAAAATGTCACCTTGGTCAGTAAACTGACAACTGCTTAAATACTTAACTATGATTTTGTTGCCAGTTTACCCATATGCCTTATAAGGCTATCACTTTTGTGAAGTGAGCTAACGCGCTGTCGTCCATGTGATTTTATGTTTGAGGTCCCGAGTTCAACTCCCGCCCGCCCTCTTCTCAAAACAACATTTCTTTTTTATGTTTTTTTAACTTAGCTTCTGTTATACGCCCACTTTTCCGATTTCCGATTCTGTTTTGAATACACGACGAAAACGGTAACCGATACTTGAAGGCTGCCAGCTTTCAAAGTGTTTAAGAGCACATCGAACTTGTAATAGGCATTTGCGCCGCTGGGTAATTTCAAATATCTCAATTATGAAATAACTTATGAATAAGTTTTATACACCAAATTAAAGCTAATAAAATTATCGTTCAATCATTCATACATCATTTTATTGTCGAATTTTTAGGGTTGATTCTAATTACAAAGACATCGATTATTTTATTTAATTTTGATCGAAAATTTGAAAAGCGGTAAATTACACCGTTATTTTCACTAAGACAAACTTTTTTTTAAATTTCTTTCTCTGTTGGATGACCTTAACCTTATATATAACAAATTCAAAAGGTGTTCATTTATCGAAATTTGTTGGAAATTGTAGAAGTTATTAGCATTTATCTAAAAATTTTGGAATTTCAGTTTACCAGTTTCAAGTGGAAGCGCACAACAAACCGCCGCCAAGGTCAGACGTGTTTTTCTCGAACTCCGTTTATAAACGTTATAAAAGTGTTCAAATCGGTTATTTAAATAAATTTTTCGACCCGCGACAAAAGACGCTATTGAACTTTCATAAGCACTCGTGCTTATGTTGTCCAATTATATCTAATTTGTTGATTTTAATTAAATCATATTTAATTAAATGACAACGTATAGAAGTGCTACAAATGCAACTAGCAAAAATACCATCAACACCATGAGTCAGAGTGAACTCGCTGCTCAAATGCAACAACAGTAAGACGATCGCCGACTATATATACACCGCAACAATGCTTACTTTACAGTAGTTTCTCCCGACCCCACCAGCACGCTAAAACCAACCAGCACTGCGAACGTAAGCTCTCTTTCTCCAGCTCCGACATGGAGCGCCCAATGCCCCTCCCCTCTGTCCACGATGAGTACTGTAACGCTTACTACAGCTCAATCAACTTTAACAAGCACAACAACAACAAGTATGCAAAATAAATTGATCACCACCAACCATCTTCCAAAAATGTCAACGCAGCACGCACTCCCGCCAACACAAACACAAGGAACCACAACACCAAACACACGCTCATATGTGCAGACTGGCATCGATCGGTATGTACAAATAAACAAACGAATACTAAGCCCACAAAACAAAAAAAGCGGCAATACTCCAAAATTTAACAAAACAAGCAATTTACCTGTGGACAAAGATCCCCTCACTGGAAATAGGTTCCAAATTCTCGGCAAACAGCTTGATGCTGAGTACGATGAATCGGCTCCAACTGCCGCAAAAACAAGGCCTTCACCATTCTACATAAGAGATAACAACTGCGCGACCCTAGTTACAAAGCTCATCCCACTAATAGGCGGCAACAACAACTTTTTTGTGATAACTTCTTCATAAGAGATAACAACTGCGCGACACTAGTTACAAAGTTCATCCCACTAATAGGCAACAACAACTTTTCTGTGACATCAGTCAGCAAAGGCAACATACGCGAAACGAAGCTCCAAGTTAACACCGAGGAAAACTATCGCACTGTCGAAAAATAATTAAAAACTGAAAACAAGAACTATTACACCTACCAACTAAAAAGCTGCAAAGGGCTACAAGTGGTAATCAAAGGCATTGAATCAAGTGTACTATCAACGGTCGGTAATGCCTTAGAAGAAAAAGGATTTAAAGTCAAGTCCGTAATAAACCTTATGAACAGAGACAAAATACCCCAGCCACTATTCAAAGTTGAGTTAAGTCCAGAAGACACAGCTTCAAAAAAAAGGCTGCGCACCAAATATACAACTTACAGTTTTTATTGCACCACAGAATAACTGTAGAGGAGATTAGATATAATAAAACCCCGTAGAACCCAGAAATCAAACTTAACTGATGGGATTTCACTCCAACTCTAACTCCTCCCTCCCACACCCCACCCACTCTACATCCATTTCCCACCCACCCACTTCCCCCCAGTTCCCACTCACTTCCCACCCACTTTCCGTCCACTTTCCACCAACATCCCACACACTCCCCGACCACATCCCACCCACTTCCCACCAACCTTCCGCCCACATCAAAACCACTTCCCGCCCACATTCTACCCTCTTCCCATCTGCACACCCCTCCCACATCCCACCCACTTCCCGCCCACATTCCTCCCACTTCCCATCTGCACACCCCTCCCACAGCCTACCCACTTCCCTCCACATTCCAACCACTTCACAACCACTTACCACCCACTTCCAAAACAACTAACCACCCACATCCCATTCACTTCCCAGTGGGCATCCCGGCGTTCTATCCAACATCGGAAAATGAAAACACAATTGAATTCTCATTTTGACCTTACAAACCGCGTTTCCAGTCAATCGGATGAAAAATAGTTATTTTGCATGTAGAATTTTCCGGAGTTTTCCGACCATCAGGTCAAATTTTCCAACATGAGAAAATCGAATTTTAAACTATTTCGTATTTTATCATTACAAACCGAGTTTCAAGCCAATCGGATAAAAAATAGTTTTTTTCATGCAGAATTTTCGGGCAATTTTCCGACCGTCAGGTCAAATTTTCAAACTTCGGAAAATCACATTTCAATTAATTTCACCTACTTTCCTTTCAAACCGAGTTTGAATCCAATCGGATGAAAAATAGTTCTGTGCATGAAGAATTTTAGGGGATTTTCCGACCGTTGTGTCAAATTTTCCAACATCGGAAAATCACATTTCACACATTTCGTATTCCATCCTTACAAACCGAATTTCAAGCCAATCGGAAGTAAAAAATATTTTTGCATTCAGAATTTTCCGGCTATTTTCCTCGTGGGCGGATTTTCAAAAATCGGGAAACACGTGTCGAATTATATCGCGTACTTTGCTTACAAACCAAGTTTCAAGTCAATCGGGTGAAAATAACATTTTTACCATACAAACTTTTCCGACTTTTCCGGGTGGAATTTTCCAAAACCCCGTCTTAGTACGCACTTTCACCAGTAACAGAATCTCCTGTCCAAATTTCAGCTTTCTATCTCTTACCGTTTAGGCTGTGCGATGATTGCCAATCAGTCAGTCAGTCAGTCAGTGAATCAGCCAGCACACTCTCTTTATATTTATAGAGATTACGCTTTATTACAAAAACAACGAAAAAATTATTTGCTGTCTGCAGGCTTCATAATTATAAATGGTCTGCCACCAAATTGAAAATGGCCAGCGTGGCGAGAGGGGAGAGAGTCAGCCGAGAGTCCGATCGCTTTAGGAAGCTATTGTGAAATTTTGAAATTTCTATTTCTATTACGGGTTGTCCTGTGGACTGATGATCACAATCAATGCTAAATCACTTTATGTATATAGATAAGAAAACGTGTTCCTATCGTTGCAGCAAACACTGCAGGATTTCATAGTATACATGCAAAACACAATCCAAGAACAAATGAGGAATCAGGCATCCTGATTCAAAAGCTCGCCGTTGTCAAATTTTCTCCAAGACAACGAAATCGACATATTGCTTCTTGCGGAAACTCATCTGACGGACAGATATAACTTTCAATTATCGGGGTATGCATTTTACGGCACGAATCACACAGATGGTAAGGCCCATGGCGGAACTGGCATCCTAGTCAGAAACTGCATTAAGCATTACCCAATACCGAGATTTTCGGAAAACTACCTACAAGCCACATCAATATGTGTAGAATCCAAACGAGGCAATATTACCTTGTTGGCGGTTTATTGTCCGCAATGCTTCGCAATATCAGAAAATCTATTTCTATATTTCTTTAATACACTAGGTCAACGCTTTTTAGCAGCGGGTGACTATAACTCGAAACATCCCCACTGGGGCTCGAGACTGACTAGTCCAAAAGGGAAGCAACTCTATAGCGTTCTCAAGCGCGCATCAAACAAACTAGACTATGTATCTCCAGGTAGGCCTACATATTGGCTAGCAGATCCCAAGAAAGTACCCGCCCTTATAGACTTTGCCATAACAAGAAAAGTTCCACAAAGTTTGGTAACTGCAGAAGCACTCGCAGATTTGTCATCAGACCATTCTCCGATTATTATCACCCATCTAGAGAGCCCTCAAATCAGAGAGTAGCCTCGGAGCCTGACATCACATAAAACAAACTGGCTCAAATACAAAAAATATATTAGCAGTCACATTGAACTGAGCCCAACCATCAACAGCGAAGAAGAAATTAAAGCTTCAGTCCAAGCCCTACGCTCAATTATTACTGCAGCTGCTCATCACTCGAACCCACTAACAACGACAACAACACCTAAGCAAGATCGTAGATGAACGAACAGCTACATACATAGACCGGCTGGTCACGGAAAAGCGACGTGCAAGAAGAGAATGGCAGACCAATCGGTCGCTAGCTGCAAGGACTCGCCTGCGACATGCAGAGCGCGTACTCCACAAAGCACTCGAAGCAGAGGAGCAGTTAGCCCATAGACGCTACATTAAAAAATTACCGCCCACAAACACCAAATTCCCCCTATGGAGAGCACATGCAAGCATAAAGCCACCTGCTAAGGTAGACACGCCTTTGAGGGATCAGAGAGAGGAAGATGGGCCCGCAGCGACGAAGAAAAGGCAAATGTTTTCGCACTTCACCTAAGAAATGTTTTCCAGCCGAACCCACCAACCAATGCATATGCACTGCCATTGATTCCTAATGCCGCACAGACTTTCCCAATCAAAGTTCATTCGCTTGATATAAAAAATGTTATCAGAGAACTTAATCCTAAGAAAGCACCAGGATGTGATTTTAAATGATCATGGAACTTCCAAGTCCTGCAATTTCATATATCTCAAAAATCTTTAATGCTGTACTGCGATGTGGATACTTTCCAACTCAGTGGAAGAAATCTACAATCATAATGATTCCGAAACCAGGAAAGGATAAAACTCAAGCGTCATCATACAGACCCATAAGCCTACCTTGCCTATCAAAAGTATTTGAGAAGATCTTACTTCGCAAAATTGATACGCATGCACAAAATATAATTCCTTCACATCAATTTGGGTTCCGAGCAAAACACGGGACCATTGAGCAAGTCAACCGTTTACGAATACTGCTCCGCAATTTTCCTTAATGTTGCCCAAGCATTTGACCGCGTTTGGTTGGACGGTCTTATTTATAAAATTAAGACACTGCTTCCCCCAAATACTCACCAACTCTTAGAATGTTATGTCAGCAACAGAGTATTCTCTGTCCGACAAAATGAGTACACAACGGGAAAGTTCACCATTGGAGCCGGAGTGCCACAGGGTAGCGTTCTCGGTCCTTTTCTATATGTATTGTACACTGCAGACATCCTTACAGACCCCCGACTAACAATATCCACATTTGCGGATGACACGGAAATTCTAAGCAGATCACGATGTCCAATTATCGCATCAAGACTTTTGGCAAGCCGCCTAGCTTATGTGGAGGAGTGGCTGGCCAACTGGCGCATAAAGATCAATGAGCAAAAGTGTAAACACGTGACGTTTACACTCAACAGAAACACCTGTCCCCAGATATCCCTAAACGCGACCTTGATACCCCAATCAAACGATGTTGTATACCTTGGAATACACCTCGACAGACGGCTCACCTGGCGCAAACGCATAGACTCGAAAAAACTTCAAATAAAGCTAAAGGCCAACAGCCTTCACTGGCTAATTAACTCCCGTTCCCCTCTAAAACTGGAATATAAAGTATTACTGTACAAAAACATCATAAAGCCTGTCTGGACTTATGGCTTATTGACCTTACGTTCGCGAGCCCCCCATTGTATAATGAGCCTATTGGAGAATCGGCAACATATATACTGCTAGTGACCACGAGTCCATTTTATGTTCAATTAATTGGCTGTCGTGCAGACATAAAAAATCAATGAGGGAAAAGGAGTACCGGAGCGAAACGTTCCCCACCCCAAGTGTTCGCAGATGCTCTGGTTCCTTTTGCTTCTAGCGGAACAGCAGAAGAAAGAGCGTAACAGACCGCCTTACGTTTGGAAAGGGCCTGTGACGCTAGCATGGCTAGACGGAAGCCTTATAGACGGCATGAACATACCTATTGGTGGAACGAGCGTACTGCCGATGCCCGACGTTGCCAGCACTTACGTGGAAGAGGAAGCTTTTCATCTAGACAGGCAGATTACCAGTCGGTTAGAAAGATGCTGAAAGACGAGATCAGAGCGAATAAGCGGGAGTGCTTCCTTCAACTGTGTGACTCCGCCGACCATGACTATTGTCGAAAATCTCTTTCCGACTCGCTTGTCTGAATCACCAATGCAACCTTGTGTTTTTGATCCAAATACGATAGAGGCTATCACAGACATAGAAATACTAGCGGCGGCCATGAATCACCAGGCAATAAGACTGGTACTCCTTCCTAAGCCAAAAGGTCAACAAAGCGATGCACAGTCCTATAGACTTATCTGTCTTCTCGATACGGTTGGTAAGGTACTGGAGAAGCTCTTAAGTCAAAGGCTCGACGAGGCCATCAGTGCAGCTGGTGGGCTCTCGCCAAACCAGTTCGGTTTTAGGAATGCAAAGTCAACGGTGAATGCGATGGACAAAGTGGTCACAATTGCACGCAGTGCTATTAAGGGGTCAAGCTGGAAATGACGATTCAGGAGTACTGTTGGTGGTCACCCTAGACGTGAAAAACGCGCTGACAGCGCTGACTGAAACCGAATATTAAGCGATTTAGGTGAATTTGGTGTTCCGCATTACCTCCATAATTAGAACGTACTTCAGTGGCATTGTTCTTACGTATTCCACGGCAGACGGAAATAAAACTCATAAGGTATCTGCAGCTCTGCGGCTCCCTCGAAGGATAGAAGAGGCCTGCAACCCTAGCGTATCCGCCAATGGCTTAGCATGGCGGGCCTCGAGTTAGCGGCGCAAAAGGCAGAAGCGGTGCTAGTAAGCAGCCGTAAGAAGGTGAAATCAGCTTGGGTCAGAATTACTAGCACAGCAATACAATCCAAAAGAGCCATTAAATACCTTGGAGTAATGTTGGACAAATCGAATAAGCGCCTTAGCTAGAATCATACTGAACACAAGCGGAACAAAACAGGGGCGAAGACGACTTTTGGCGAGTGTCACTAAGGCCACAGTTCTATATGCGGCGCCCATCTGGCATCGTCCCATGGTGTTCCCTAGCTATATAAGAGGCGTATGAGGGGCGCATCGTCTAAGTGCGCTCAGGATCTCTTCTGCGTACCGTACGGTGTCAGAAGATGCTGCATTGGTCATTGCCGGGATGGTTCCACTTAGCGAGCTGGCCACAGAGGTAAATGAGAGGTACACGGCTTCAGGTTGAGTGGTGCAATTCAAACTAGCAGGGTTATACATCTGCGTATTGCGATTGGACAATGATAACCCGTTATTACTTAATTCCAATTTTAGAACTGCGTAATTTCACTGACATGTTGACTGATTGCAAACAATATTTTTAATGTTGTGTGCGCGCTTGTTCGTTGCTATAAAAATTTTCGGATCAGAATTTAAAGTGATGTGGTGCATCTCATAGTATATGGTCTTTGCTATAACCAAATAAGAAGTAATCAAAAGCACATCGACACGTTAGGTCGCGTCAGCCTCAGAGGGCAAGTATTGACATGTATCAATGTTAGTCTGCACGGGTTACCGTGGTCTTAGCTTCTTAAAATTTTATTTATAACTGGAGGATATGAGTAAATAAAACTACTTAGATTTTTTGGGACACCCTATTGTATATAGTAGTTCTTTAAAGGGAACAATAAAGGAATTTAAAAAAAAAAAACGAGAAAGGCAAAAGGAAATAGATTGTCTCAACGGTTTGCGAATTCGACCAAACTTCGCAGATCAGCTTAAAAACATTACATATTACCCATGACCGTGTATGAGAGCAGTAATATTGAGAACAAAACAGTTTTTCTTACTTAAACCCATTTTCCGAACGAACATTTGTATGGCAGCTACAAGAAGTAGTCATCCGAACCGGTCGGTTCCGACATATTAGCAGCGTGCAGTAAAAAGAAGACTCTGTGCAAAGTTTCAGCTCGATAGCTTCAAAACTGAGGGACTAGTTCGCGTAGAAACAGACAGACGGACGGACAAAGCTTAATCGACTCAGCTCGTCATGCTGATCAAGAATATATATACTTTATGTGGTCGGAGATGATTCCTTCTATGCGTTGCAAACTTCTGGGCAAAATTATAATACACTTTTCAAGTGAATAAAAACAATCAGGTGTCATTTTTAAGGGTTTACAAAAAATTGAACTACACATAAAGTATAAGTGATATTATCGACGTTTTTTTTTTAATTCGATAGCTTATCGGTTAAATTAAATTAAGACATTTTTCTTGTTGGTGTGGTTCTTGCGGTTGTTGTATTCCTGTTCAAAGTTCACCAAAAATTTAAAACATGGGATCATGGTAGCAAAAACTTTTTGAGAACGGATTGTCGTGTGTTGAAAGTGAAAATGAAAACGAGGTTTTGTTAACATATGATGTAATTCTGGTGTAAGCTAGGGTGTTTTGGATCGGTCAATAAATGGCGAATTTATGGGATTTCAATTTGAAAATTTATTAAATCGGCTTTTTTTCAGTTACTCTTTAAATTTTTGCAACCATTTTGGAAAAAGTTGTTCTGAGATAATCGCATTTAAAGTTTCGACAACTGAATTTTTTCATTTAAGAGGGTCGGGAAAAAAATTATTCTTGTTTTTGAAAGTTTTACAAGATGTTTATAGCCTAATAGAACGTTAAAGCAAATAAAAAAAATTTAAAAAAAAAACGCTTAACCGAGGTTTGTTTACATTTCCTGTGACCACATTAACTAACCTTTTAAAATCAAACTTTTTTTAATGTAAGCTGCATTGAATGACGTTATAGAAAATATATAGACGAAGTTTAGAATTTGCTCATAAGATACAGATTGTTGCACTTTAATATAAAAACGCGGTCATTTTTTGACAAAATTTATTTTTTCCCAAAGACAAAAACTGCCCCCATACGTATCAGCACCAAAATTAAATATGTGATTACCATCAATGAGAAACTCACTCTCTTTAATTTTTAGTCTCCTAATCGCCATTGGAGTAAAGTTATGAGGACGAAAATATAAATCATAAAAAAACATGTTTATCTTAAGAACCGACTTACCTATTTGAATGAATTTAATTTTGTTTTGTAGTTTGAATAGAAAGCCAAGCTAACTTCCTCTCTGACGAAGATTTTATACCCCGTGCAAGTGGTCTAAAATCTCAGAGTTTTAGAATGTAAACATTTTTCTATCTAAAATCCCTTATTCGGCCAATGTCAGCTATAAGACATAAACATCAGATTTTGACCAAAATTTGATAATCTGTGCGAAAGCACAGATTACAGATATTAGTATAGGCCGGGTTTGGGGACACTAACATTGAAAAAAAAACGAATTTTTCTCTCCCAGAACCATTTTCCCACCGAAGGTTCCTATGGACATTCGATTTTGAGCAAATTATGCAAATTTGATAAAAAGCATGTATTTAGTATTAGTATTGGCCGAGTTTGGGGGCATTGAACGAAAATGTATTTTTCACTAGGACACATTTGTCAACCGATGGTTCCTATGGCAGCTATAAGATATACTCAACTGATTTTGACCAAATCTTACAAATCTGTGTGAAAGCATGTAATATAAATAATAGGGTTTTCGAAAATATTATTGATATAACGAAATATCGATATTTTTGCATAAAATTACGAATATCATTATCGTATATTTATACACTTGAAAAGTGTATTATAATTTTGCCCAGAAGTTTGCAGCGCATAGAAGGAATCATCTCCGACCAAATAAAGTATATATATTCTTGATCAGCATGACGAGCTGAGTCGATTAAGCTTTCCCCGTCCGTCTGTCCGTCTGTCTGTTTCTACGCGAACTAGTCCCTCAGTTTTGGAGCTATCGAGCTGAAACAGAGTCTTCTTTTTACTGCACGCTGCTAATATGTCGGAACCGACCGGATCGGATGACTACTTCTTGTAGCTGCCATACAAATGTTCATTCGGAAAATGGGTTTTAGTAAGAAAATCTGTTTTGTTCTCAATATTACTGCTCTCAAACACGGTCATGGGTAATATGTAATGTTTTTAAGCTGATCTGCGAAGTTTGGTCGAAGTCGCTAACCGATGAGACAAGCTATTTCAAGTGTATCAAAACTTCGGTAGAGACGAAGTTAGCTTTGCCTTTCTCGTTTTAAGAGGCGATATATCAGAAATCAAATTTTTTGGTGATACTTTTCGGGAATATTTTTGTTTTATTTGTTTTAGCGTTCGGTCACACTGTTGCGAATAACTGTTTCTTGTGCTCTTTACATTTATGGCAAAATGATTAAAATTTTTTTTTGTACAAAAATCGCAGTGCAAACTGTGCAATAAAGTTCTAAGGATCAGTGGAAATTCAACAAATATAAAAACGCACTTAAAAGAAAGCATAGAGATGCTTGGCTGAAATGCAGTTCATCAACGGTTATTGAACCGTTTTTTCCTGTTTTGAACAGGTTTTCTAATTTCTAAAACGCATTTGAGCTTTAACATCCAATATATAATACTTTTAGGAATAATCATTTAATGCATATAGTTACTTGCTATCAGAAGAAGTAATTTTTGAAGGATCACTCTTCGCTGATCACATATCACTGTCATGCTATCTCAACAATCATCAGTACAGGGAATAAATTACACAAGTTAACACGATTCTTCATCCTCTACAATTTGATGTCTCTCTTTATGTAAAATCACGCGCTGAATCCGAATATGGGGCTTAAAAATTTCTCAGTAGAACAGATTTAGAGATAATCCCAAATTACCGTTTTTCGCATTTTTGAAAAAGGACCTCTCACTTAATTTCCAATATCTCAATTATGAAAAAACTTATGAACAAGTTTTGTACACTAAATTAAAGCTAATAAAATTATCTTTCAATCGTTCATACATCATTTTATTGTCAAATGTTTAATGTAGCTGCTAATTATAAAGATAATTTTTAATCGAAAATTTGAAAAAACCGTAAATTACACCGTTATTTTCACCAAGTAAAAAAATTATTTAAAATTTCTTTCTCTTTTGGACACAAACGGCGAAACAAAATTTACCATAGACATTGATAATACCACTTCAACGGTTAAACTGAAATTGCTAATTTTTTGGATTAATGCTAATAACTTCTACAATTTCCAACATATTTCTATGTATGAACACTTTTTGAATTTGTTATACATTAGGTTACATCATCCAATAAGTACCATATTCGGATTCAGCGCGTGATTTTACATAAGGAGTGACATCAAATTGTAGAGGATTAGAAAAAATTAAATAATTTGTAAACTTGTGTTATTGAAGCTGTATTTTAATTTACCGTTGTTTACTTTGCAACGGGACCCTATTAAGTTCTGGATGAAAGAAAAAGACGCAATGCCAATGCTTTCTGACTTGGCATTGTCATATCTTATTACACCGGGAAGCTTCGTGCCATCGGAACGCTTGGCATTGGCTATAAAAAAGTGTGGTTTCTGACACCGAATGACCCATAAGCACATAACTCAACGGGTCTTCATAAAATCTCTGTCTAACTATTATTAGTAAAATCAGAAGTTTTTACGTTTCGTTGAAGTAAATGAATAAGTTTATTTATGTTTTATTTATTTTATTTGATTTTATTTATGTATTAATGGTTTGTAATTTGAATGCTCTATTTGGAAAAAAGAAATAAAAAATATAAATCATTTGTTAATTTAATAAATATACATTAAACCTATATACGCCTTAATTATCTCACAAGACATGTTCATTGTTTAGATCCGGGCTATTATTAAAAAATATCGAAAATATCGATTATATCGATTTTTTTGACACCAAAATATTTATATCGAAACGATACTTTATATACCCTTGGAGAGGATATATTAAAATTGTCCGGATGTTTGTAACGCACAAAAGGAAGCATCTCTGACCACATAAAGTATATATATAATATATATATTCTTGATCAGCATGACGAGCTGAGTTGATATATCCATGTCCGTTTGTCCGTCTGTTTCTGTGCTATATCCTCCGTCCGTTTTAAAGCTATCGCAACCAAACTACTATCTATCGCAACACAAACTATCGCAACAAACTACAAATACGCTGCACATTTGTCGGAACTGGCCGGATCGGATGACTATAGCATATAGCTGCCATAGGAACACTAAATATGTAACAGATGGAAACATTCTTTGAGGGCACAATTTTACTGGACCCAAGCTATGATTCTTAAATAGAGAGGTCTCCTTTCAGGGAACAGCATTATAATTATTATCGGTACTAATATTCAAAATGTTGAACTTGGAAATAATTGACAAGCATTGGATTAACATTAAACAACTCCTCGCCATGCAAATGCAATGAAAATCTTCTTACGCCTTCTCAGGCGCCCTTTTTAAATAAGCACAGCAATGATCTTTACTTTTATACAACTTTCATATAACTCAAAGGGAATAATGAATTCGATAAACATTGTTAAAAATCACATACATAAATAAGACGCGTACACAATCATATTCAATAATCAATATCAATAGTTTTAATAGCATTCGTCTACATTCTAAACTTAAAGGAAAATTATCTGATTACATGAATTTAAATGTTATAAATGTTTTCTGTTCATTATTCTTAATAAAAATGCTTATTGCCAACAGTTTGTTTATTAACATACGCATAAAACATTTGCTTATTGTACAATTTGTATTGTAGATGTAATGACAAAAACCATGATATACAATTATTTATAAATGAACTACATGTAGATTATATTCGTTTCACTTTAATCAGTTACAGAAACTTATTTACTTTTGGGCGGTGAAAAGTACTCTGAAAATATCAGAATTTACAAAATAAATGCAATTTAACGCTCCCAAAATAAGGAATTGATACAAAAAAAGAATATAAATGTACATACACGTATACCTTCATTGAATTGGTCACTATTTGTGTACGCTCCTAGTTTCATTTACATTACTGGAGCTATTTTTGGAGTTTTCTTCGTCCAAACTTGTGACATCCGGATTTTGCGGTGTTTGGTATATATTTTGTTCGTACTGTCGGTACGTATTATTGAAATTAAAGGTTAACAAATCAGAAAATGATTTGCTTGTCTTATGTTCCATGTCAATTTTTTCAACCAATCTACTTAGATCAGAAAACACATATGGTTGATTTTCGCTGAAGCGAATTAATTTCTTGGACTCGATATTAAATCCAATGGAGTTTGTATCTGCAGGTTTTGCACATACTATGACAACGTTCGAATTTATGTTAGTTTGATTCCTGTTTTGAGACAATAACTTATTTTCTATCGAATTTCCAATACAAATTTGTGAACTTTTGCACGACGAATTGTTAAAACTTAATTGGTTATCACAAATGTATGAGTAATAATCATCACTATTATTCCTCCAAAATTTATTGCTCGATTGAAGTTGACACGGCAGCAATGTGTTTGTAGATTTGGATTTAGTTTCCAATGAATAAAAACTAGTATTCTTGAATATTATTGGACAGGACGATGAATGCATATGACCTAAGGCCATTGAGGATAATGCAGTTGTAGTAACATTGGTGGTCACATTGGAGCGACTATCAAAATTATTTCTTCGAAATGCAACAAAATTCCGGGAAAAGTTAGCAGACTCCGACCTAAAATAGTTCTGAATCCACTGCAGGTTTTGAGAAACTTTCAATTTATTCTTTTTAAATTTTGTATTATAGTTCGGCGCTCTTGTTTTTACGGCCCTTGGAAGAGAATTTCTCTTTCCAGCTGTGCAATCATCATCTTCTTGGGGATTATGCATCAATAGATGAGCACGATGCAATTTTTTGTCTTTAATATTCGAAATAAATTTAATATCACCAAACTTGTCTAGTAGATTTGGGAAGTATTTCTCCGTGAAAGGTTTGCACGCACTTTTACTCTCTGCTTGCACCTTTACAGACATATTATGGGGCATAGAAGAAAGCAATGGTAGTACTTTTGGTGCTAGGTTAACAGAAGACTCACCGGATTCCCAATCTTCCTCGCCTTCCCCGACATTATGATTGGCGTTTGGAGAAGATGTGATGTATGATTCCTTATCGAGGCTTTTATCAGATCCACCAGCAATTATATTAATATTACAATGATCATTTATACCTCGACTGTCGTAGGTGCTATTGTAAATAGTTTTTTCACCATTTTCCCTTTTTAAAAATCCTGAATTTTTGGCGGAGGGTTGGTTAAAAATATGAAGTTTTTTTATGTCGTTTCTTGTTGCTGTATTGTTTATGCTCGATAATATTGAATTTTTTGAAGATTGTTTGCGTTTAAACGCTGTCGAGGAATTTTTTGAATTGGCTGATGTAGATAATCCATCGTTTTGATTGTTAGTCTATGAATATGATTGATTTAATAAATTAATTAAGTTAAAACGAACCGACACTTACAAGTATTTCATTCAGTTCCAAATTTTCAATTTGCTGATTTTTAATTGTACAACTTTCATTGGCCATCTTACAGGGTACATCATTTGTTTGAGGAATACAACTTGACGATGATAGGGAAAACCCAGCTTCTTCACTACTTTGAGCTTTATCCTTGCTGTTATTTTTAGAAGGTCCATTTTGAATACTATCGCAACTTGTTCCTGCTTCAAAAACAATGGAAACCTGTAAATATAATCAAACATAATTTATTGTAATACTTATGTTGTTATGGAAGACTTGTAAGAAAGTTGGTGGATCGATCGATAATTAAACCATTCAGCCAAAAACTTAGGTTTGTCAAAAACTTAAAAACAATCTTGATCTTAACGCAAATCAAAGTAGTCTAGGATCTATTCACTTCGAGACTATCTCTTGCCATCACTGAGATCTGTTTACTGATACGGACAGAGTGTCGGTCAGCTAGAGAGACTAACAGATGGACATGTTACAGAACACACAAAAGCTAAAGCTAATTTCAAACCGCAGTTTAAATGATCTTCATAAAATAAACTCATTTCCTCATAGAACCATTACTATTGGAGTGATTTTCTAAAGTGACTTAGTCTAACCTCCTAAACGCAAATAATTTGCCCAAATTTTTCTATAAATTTGCCACTACGCTTTAATGCTAACACCAAAAAGATTTTGGGCAAGAATTAGCCAAGTAACCTTTACCTATTATTCTGCGCCAATAATTTGAAGCAATTATTTGATAAATTGGATAATTTCATTTACAGGAAGGAAACTGATCAAAATTTAAAAAAACAAAGGTTAATTGTCTACAATCTTAATAATGGTATTGTGTGGATCTAGACCAGAGATGGGCGCGTCGCGACGTTCCTAAGCACACGAGGCAGCGCGCTGCCTGCGTGTGCATTAGGCCTCTGCCGCGGCCGACTGCACAAAATCACACGTACGCTATAAGCATTGAAAGCAACACTAATGTTGTGCAGGAAAGTTGTGCTTGTATGCGTGTGAAAAGTGTGACGATATGTGTGCATGCCCATCTCTGATCTAGACAAATATACTGCGACGACTGATAACTATCTCCACTTGCTACAAAGCCAAGTGTGACGATTTTATAACATGGCGCTGAGATCGCATCACGCATTTTGGTGCCCAACTGCTCAAAGTCTGTAGCTCTGATTCGAAGAAAATTTTTTCTGGTGCCTCCAATAGCAGTTTTTTGCAGCAACCTATCAGCATAAAATCATTAAACATTTATTTTCTGTGGTTATCCATACCTTTCTCAGTTGGGGTTTTTTTTCAAATAAATTATATTGGTTGTTCAAACAAATCGGCCTACTTGACTTAGCAGACGGCAATAAAATCAATATTGCTCACTTACTTTAAGACTGGCACATAGCCCAAAATAATCGATTTTGTGAAAAACGGGTTTAAAGTTCTCAATAAACTTAACCCAGAAACGAGAGTGTAAGTTAAAGTCGGCCATAACCGACTTCGACATACCAGTTACTCATAGGAGGAAATGTTAAATAGACGTTCCTGTGTTCCTGAGGGGGACATCCGAAAATTACGGTTTATATATATAAATAAATAAAATAACAGTAGTTTACAGCAAAAAAGACCCATTTCTACTGAAAATTTGTTTAGTGTAGTTTGGAATGGTGATCTCAAAAATCGATTTCAAAAATTTTTTCATTGCTCCGTTTTTGATATATGATTTTTTTTTCGTTTTTTTGGTAGGTGCTCTTACGATTAAAGCCATATCTCACTTCATAACTGTCAGATAGAGCCCAAATCCAAAAAAAAATATTTTTATTTTTTTCTATTAAAGAATCGCACTTCTACGAATAAAACCAGATAACGATTATCAAAATCTATGAACAAACAAAGGAGTTGTAAGCAACTTAGTGCAAAAAAAAATGTGGCATTTTCGTGATTATCCAAACATAAATTTCCGTTTGCTTCGACTTTTGTTCGGTTCTTGATTATAATTTTTGTTCTGGATTTTCCCTAACTTCATAAAGTGACCAAAAGACGAAGAAAAATACAAGTTTATTTTTTGTGAACACACAAAATTCTCAAATTTGACTGTTAGTTCTTCTACTCAATTTGATCCATCATCGGTAGGTGTGGCACGACAAAATAAAAATAATTTTTTTGCATTTTTTTTTATATTTTTTCTAGGCGATTAAAAATTAAACTTTTCTTTGAACCTTTCTTTCTCTTTTGAAACTTTTCTTTTTAAAAGCGGAAACAATATATTTTTAATAAAGGTCACAATTCCCGCTGCCCTCTGATTTTTTATCTGCAAAGGCTAAATTGAAAAATAAGCTGTTTTGGCAATACTGTTTATTGTTTTTGATGTGTGCCATCACTATTCTGGGAGATGTCGTACCAATAACAAAAGTCAATCACAGTTTACAGCAATGATAGATTTTTTTGGCTTTTTGTTAAAGCTTTCGATGTGTATTCTATGTGCCATAAGATTCAATTCAATCGGATGAGGCTGTTCGCTATTTAATTTTTTTTTGCATGCTTTTGTCAAAAAAAAACACACACACACTCACACTCGCACACAGCACGCTCTCACTCTTTCTCTCTCGCGCTCTCAGCAAATCAACTCATTCCACAACATTGCCTGAGCGTAACAACCGTTATGTCCAAACAAACATTTAATTGCCTTTTAACACACTGCGTAGAAAACTTTCAAAATTTTCTTTCTTAGTGCGCGCCTGCATAACTAAACGAAGGTCTATACAAAATATCAGATCTGTAGGATAAGCCGTTTAGGCTGTGGGTTGATAATATGTCAGTCTGTCAGTCGGGCGTACAGACTTATATATGTAGATATGGTCAAAAATTATTTCTTTAGCCTGTTATAAACATTTGCACTACTTTAGTATACCCTTTTTACTCTACGGATAACGGGTATAAAAATTCTCATCTCAAATGGATGGTATAAAAGATACCAATACGAAAATTTTACACAATACAGCGAATATTTCTGCATCACTAAGCCAAAAAACGTATTTTTTGAGTTATGCCAGTCTCGAAGTAAGTGAGCTATATATCTAATATATTAAAGTGCCATGTCACGGTGTTTGTGGTCGCATTCCACCGGTTCGGATCCACCGATTTTTATGAAATATTTTGAATATATTTGGTAGGTAAGAGAAAAGGTGGAAAAGTGTGTTTCATACGGCTAAGTATGTATTTTCGTAAATTTTTGTTTGGTTTATATGGCATTAAAAACACCCATAATCACAATTTTTCAATCTTCAACCCCCAACCTGCTATTTTTTATTCGCGATTTGATGTAGGCTGACCTTGGCTCCTCTTTTTCAAAAAGCGATGCAAAAACCATACCCCTGGGTAGCCGCAAAGTTTTATCTCTGTAGCTTAAATTAATTATCGATTACTTTCTCAACGTTCATGTTCGGTAGAAAATTCTATTCGTTTTAAATATCTCGTGGCCTGGTTCTCATTTAAAAGCGACGTTCGCCTGTGTTCATTTTTATTCCTATTAAAAATATGGGTAAAAGAGGATCATGAAGTCGTGCAAATGTAAGTAACAGGGAGAAGGAAACATTTTTGACCCTATAAAAGTATATATATTCTTGATCAGCATCAATGCCACATTTGTCGCACCATAATATATATACACTGCTCGACAGCACTCTCCCCCAATTCACCAAACCAACTATTTCTAAAGTATTTTGGTCCGCAGAGCACAAAAATCGAAATGATAAAAATCTGTCAAATATAGAGATATTATCGATAAACCTGTTTTTCGACGTTACAGCCAAATCAAATACGTTTTCGAAGAAATTGTAAGCCATATTGATTTCGCCATTTTGTTTTCTAAATTTTGACTTCGGATGTTTTAGCAGTAAAACATCGATGAAACATCGATGTTTATTTAAAATTTTAAGAGTCTGGTGATTTAGCTTAGGCTGGAATGACACTTTCAATTTTTAGAGACAATTATTGTCGCAATTTTTAATTAATATACTAAATTTACCACTGTGTATCATTCAAGCATACTCTGACTAGCTTACACCAACGACTTTTGCTATTAGACGAAAAATTGTGACTAAAATTGTCCCTAAAAATTGAAAGTGTCATTCCAGCCTTAGAACAGCAGTTTTTTCTTGAGATTAAATTAAAAATAAATAGAGAATATATATAATACTAGCAAAAAGACCGTCGCACTTCGCTGCGCCTTTAACAGTATAGAACCAATATCAGAATCAGTTTGAAGTCAATCGTGAGAGCCAAATATTTACCAAATTTAAAAATATTCTCTAAATTTGTTTCCTCCATCCACTTCCCATCCACTTCTCACCAACATCCCACCTACATCCCACCCACTTCCCGCTCACATCCCACCCCCAACCCTCCCACTCTACACCAGATTCCCACCCACCCACATTCCACCCACATCCCATCCACTTCCCACCTACATCCCACCCACTTCCCGCTCACATCCCACCCCCATCCCTCCCACTCCACACTCACTTCCCACAAACTTCCCCTTCACATCCCTCCCACTTACCGCCCACATCCCACCAACATCCCTCCCACTTCCAGCCCACATCCCATCCACTTTCCACCTACATCCCACCCACATCCCGCCCACTTACCGCCCCCATCCCACTCCCCATTCACTTCTTACACAACTTTCACCCGTTTCCCACCTACTTTACACCCAATTCCCGCCGACATCCCACCTACTTATCACCCAATTCCCGTCCAGATATAATTCACTTCTCACCCACATCCCTCCCACTTCGCGTACACTTCCCACCCACCTCTCACCCACCTCCCACCCACATTCCACCAGTTCCCGCGCACTTTCCAATCACCTCCCACCCACCTATTCTCCCACTTCCCAGTGGGCATCCCGCCGGTATTTCCAGCATCGAAAAATGCAATCACTAATTATTTAGTATCCCATCTCTATAAACCGAGTTTCAAGTCAATCGGGTGAAAAATAGTTCTTTTATGCAAAGTTTTCCAGGGATTTTCCGGCCGTTGGGTCAAATTTTCCAACATCGAAAAATCACATCTCAATTTATTTCATTTACTATTCTAACAAACCAAGATTCAAGTCGATCAGGTGAAAAATATTTTTTCATGCAGAATTTTCCGGCTATTTTCCTCGTGGGCGGGTTTTCCAAATGTTGAGAAACACTTGTCGAATATTTTGCGTACTATGCTTGCAAACCAAGTTTCAAGTCAATCGGATGAAAAATAAATTTTTACCATACAGACTTTTCCGACTTTTCCGGGTGTGATTTTCCGGAAAATTGGAACACAAAAATTGTTGAAAGTTTCATACAACAGTTTTCCGCGAATTTTCCACATTTCCCGACAGAATTTTCCAAAATCCGTTCTTAGTACTCACTTTCAGCATAAGATAAAACTACTGTGAAAATCTAATCTTACTAACTCTTATGGTTTCGGCTGTGCGACGGTCACCAGTCAGTCAGTCAGTCAGGTTGAACTCTTTTATATATATAGACTAGCATATAACCCGTCGCGCTTCGCTGCGCCTTCAACAGTATGCTCTTTGCTGATGGGTTTTCCTCCAACTCCCACCCCCATCCCTCCCATCTACTCTACTTCCAATTCCACCCAGTTCCCACTCTCTTCCCTCCCACCTCCCGCCCTCATCATACCCTCATCATACCCACATCCCTCCCACTTCCCGCCCACATACCATCCACATCCCTCGCACTTCGCGCCCACATCCCATCCACTTCCCACCTACAGTCCACCCACATCCCACCCACTTTACTCCCAATTTCCCCCAGTTCCCACTCACTTCCCACCCAATTTCCGCCCACATCCCGCCCACTTCTCGCCCACATCCCTACCGCATCCCACCCACTTCCCGACCACATCCCACCCATATTCCTCCCGCATCCCACCCACTTCCCGCCACATTCCACCCACTTCACATCACTTACCACCCACTTTTTACCCACTTATAAAACAACAAGCCACTCACATCCCAATCACTTCCCAGTGGGCATCCCGGCGTTATTTCCAGCATGGGAAAATTAAATCACAAACAAATTTCCAGTTTGACCGTACAAACTGAGTTTCAAGTCAATCGGATGAAAAATAGTTATTTTGCATGTACAATTTCCGGGCATTTTCACGCCTGGAGCGGATTTTCCGACATTGAAAATCACTTTTGTTATTATTTCGTACTCTGTCCTTACAAACCGAGTTTCAAGCCAATCGGATGAAAAATAGTTTTTTTCATGCAGAATTTTCCGGGAATTTTCCGACCGTTGGGTCAAATTTGCCAACATAGGAAAATCACATTTCAAACTATTTCGAATTCTGTCCTTACAAACCGAGTTTCAAGCCAATCGGGTGAAAAATTGTTTTTTCATGCAGAATTTTCCTGGAATTTTCCGACCGTTGGGTCAAATTTTCCAACATCAGAAAATCACAATTTAATTTATTTCGTATTCTATCCTTACAAACCGAGTTTGAAGCCAATAGGATGAAAATATTTTTATTTTCATGCAGAATTTTCCGGGAATTTTCCGACCGTTGGGTCAAATTTTCCAACATCGGAAAGTCACATTTCAAACTATTTCGTATTCTGTCCTTACAAACCGAGTTTCAAGCCAATCGGATGAAAATAGTTTTGTTCATGCAGAATTTTCCGGGAATTTTCCGACCGTTGGGTCAAATTTTCCAACATAGGAAAATTACATTTCAAACTATTTTGTATTCTATCCTTACAAACCGAGTTTGAAGCCAATCGGATGAAAAATAGTTTTTTTCACGCAGAATTTTCCGGCCATTTTCCTCGTGGGCGGATTTTCCAAAATCGGGGAAACACGTGTCGAATTATTTCGCGTACTTTGCATACAAACCAAATTTCAAGTCAATCGGATGAAAAATAACATTTTTCCCATACAAACTTTTTCGACGCTTTTCCGGGTGGAATTTTCCAAAACCCCGTCTTAGTACGCACTTTCACCACTAACAGAAACTCCAGTCCAAATTTCAGCTTTCTATCTCTTACCGTTTGGGCTGTGCGATGATTGCCAATCAGTCAGTCAGTCAGGACACTCTCTTTTATATTTATAGAGATATACTAGCAAATAACCCGACGCGCTTCACTGCGACTTCAACAGTATAGAACCAAACAATATTAGATATAATAATACCCCGTAGAACCCAGAAATCTAACTTTGCTGATGGGGTTTCCCTCCAACTACCACCCCCATCCCACCCACACTACACCCAATTCCACTCCACCTACTTCCCCCAGTTCCCACTCACTTCCCAACCACTCCCCGCCCTTTCCACATCCCACCCACATCCGTCCAATCAATCAATATGCGTTACTATGCGTTACAAACTTCTGGGCAAAATTATAATACACTTTTCAAGTGTATAACAAGTGAGAAAGTCGGTCAAGCCCGACTATAACATACTCTGTACCTGAAGAAGGAGCTGAATGCGCTGTAGCTGCTGCGCTCATCTCTAAGTTTCTTTTTTCTCTCTCTTCCTCTCTCTTCTTCTGCCTCTCTCTCTCTCTAACATTGTGCGGCGTTGGTTGTGAAAGGGTGGGAGGGGCGGGTGGTTTGGGTGATTCACCTCGTTGCTCATAACTTGAGAACCGCTCATCCGATCTTTATCATTTCTTAGGCAAATCAATACATATTGCTAATGACTAACTATCTCTAGAAGGCACGAATCATCTATCTACAAAACTGTGGGAGATATGACGTATGTAACAGGGAGAAGGAAACATTTCCGACCCTATAAAGTATATATATTCTTGATCAGCATCAACAGCCGGGTCGATTTAGCCATGTCCGTCCGTCCATCCGTCCGTCTGTCCGTCTGTCTGTATGAACGCGTCGATCTCAGAGACTATAGGAGATAGAGACCCAAATTTTTGCATGAACATAGGTGGATACCGTACCCTGATCGAGTTTGTTTCAGATTTGGAAAATTTCCCCCCTCCCCCCTTAAACCGCAAAAAACTGTCAGAGCCAGAATTTTAAAGTTACAACATAGTGGCTTAGCATATTTTATCTTTGACCGTATATCTATCTATTCTGAAACGCTTATTGAAATCTAAGCGAAAACACCAAAGTTATTCACGAAACAAATTTTGCCCTCCCCCCACGCTGTGCTTATTGCGCACTATTTGCTGCGAGCGTGTGTGTGTGCGTGCGCGTGTTTATTTGCGCGTTTTTGTATGTGTGTGTGTGTTTGTCAATTGTACAGGGTATACTAAGTCGGGCTACTCGACTGCAACGATCTTTCTTGTTCTAATGTAAATTGGTCATGAAAAACACCATGAAAGAAATTCCATCGGCTTGTTTTCGACAAGTTTCAAAAGTTTCCTACACTAAAACTCTCATAACTTTTCTGGTTTCTAACCGATTTAAAAATTCTTTAGAAATTTAAATTTAGATTTAAAAAGAAACTTCGCTTTCTTTTCAGGCAAAAATTTGCTAGGCTGAGTGCTTTCAATGCTATGGGCCCATACGTAGAAAAAAATTTTTTTAACATATTAAAAAATTTATCGAAACTAAAATGTTAATAAATGCATGATAATCAAAATTTTATTTTTTTCTTTGACAGTAAAAACTATTTAATTTAATTTTACAAATGAACTCAGCAGCAGAAATCGGACATAAAATGGCTATTTTATAAACTTTTGGTGAAAATATACAAAACTATGGATGCCGCTGTGGCTTAATAACATCAATTTTTTATAATCACGCATTTCTAAAAGGGCTCAATACCGGAACCGAAAAAAACCCGTTTCAAATCGCTTACCGAAACCGAATTTTTTGAGAACCGAATACCGATGACATTGGTTCCGGTACAGTTTCGGTTTCGGTCCGTCTGTCTGTTCGTATCAACAAACACATCTCAAAGATGATATCAAATGCAGGCTTGAAATGTATAGGACAGAAACTATTCATACTCGCAGACAGATTAATTTTCAATGGGGTCGAAGTAGTCCACACCGGTATATGTGAACGATGGTGTGTATGGTGACAGCCGCTCTATTGGTAAATCGCCCATTTCTGGTGGCATGGGTTGGGCGATTCGTATGCGACACTTAGGACAATTCTTCGCAACTTCTCTCACCAAAGCGCGTAGACCTTGAATCCAATAGCGCTACCGCATCTCGTTGACGACGATCTCATTGTGCAAATGATGGTACCTTCTGTGATAAAACTCAGTTATCAGATACGTCACTCGGTGATTTCTGGGCAGTATTATGGGTCGCTTCGTATCCACATCTATGCCGTCGATTGCATCTATACGGCCTTTGATACGGAGCACACCCAAGTCATCTAGGTAGGGGGAGCACTTATACAGCAGCCTTTTGCGATTTGTAACACCGCGTCCGGCTCTCAAATGGCTGATCTCGTCATGCCACTTCTCCTCCTGGCAAACGCGAATAAAAACAGCATCTGCCACAGCATCTCGTTCGGGGTTTAAAAAGCTGCGCAGCGGTCCTCCAATAGGCTTCTTGACTACATAATGCAAGAAGTCCAATACTCTCCGCTGCCAGGACTGCAGCCTCTTTAGTTTACTAAATCGTTCGGGGTCGGGTGATATGACGGATAAAGGTGACACATGCACAGGCTTCTTCAGCGTCATCTTTCTCGGTGGTTTGTCGATGTTTGGCCATAGTGTCTAATCCAGATACAGGAATTCTGGTCCACAAAACCAGTTCAAATGACCTGCAATATCCGGTGTTTTTACCCATTTGGTGCCATCATCAGCCACATTTTGCGCGGTTGGCACCTCGAATCAGTCCAAAATGTGCGGTCAAAGCGCACTGAAAGCTCTGCTTTAATACACCTAGCCAGCCTTAGACCTAAGACTGTGGCCATAAGCTTCATTCGGGGAATAGATACGGGCTTGAGGGGCGCCACTCTGGTTTTTGAGGCCAGCGAGCATTGCACTTCGCCATTTAGCTCGGCACGCAGAAAGACAACAGCTGCGTATGCGTCCATGCTGGCATCCACAAATGTATGTAGCTGCAACCCTTGCGTAGCAAATACCAGAGGCAAGCATCTTGGGATTCTCACTTCCCTCAGCCTTGGCAACAACTCCAACCAGAGTCTCCAATCTGATTCATCATCCTCCTTGATAGGATCATCCCACGCCACTCCAGACCGCCAAATATTTTGTAGAATTATTTATATAAGAATCCAAGGAAACCAAGTGGGTCGAAAATCGACATCACCACACTCAGCACCTTCCTCTTTGTAGGCCTGGTTGCAGAGACCTTCTCAATCAGCTCGGGTTTGACGTCATACGTAAGCACGTCTTTACCAGGCAACCACCACATGCCTAGTACTTTCTCTTGGGCCTCATCTGATGAAGCAATGCGCCTGGGAGGGGCATTTGGTTCGTCTTCAAGGGCTCGCAATACACGCATAGAGTTGGATGTCCAGCTGCGCATGTCAAACCACCCATCGGCGTGGATTCTCCTCACTGCAGTTGCCAGCATGATCATCTCGTCTGCGGAGTCGACAGATTGCAGCCAATCATCGACGAACGTGTTCCTGCAAATGGCTCCCACGACCCGTGGATGCTCTTCGATACACCGCTCCGCATTGCGATTTTTTATATATTGTAGTTGGCCAATGCAGGAGAACAGGACGCTCCGAAAGTCATGACCATCATGACGTACGTCTCCGGGGCTCTTGTGGAGTCACCGACGCGCCATAAAAACCTTTGCGCGGCCTGATCCTCTGGGCGTACTGTAACCTGGTGAAACATCTCACGTATATCACCAGCTACAGCGATCGGACGTTCTCTACATCGAATAAGGACGCCCATTAGAGAGGCCAATACGTCTGGGCCTTTAAGCAGAACATCGATTAGCGACATGCCGTCAACTTTGGCAGCCGCGTCCCAGACCAGTCTCGTCTCCTTCTTATTCGGGTTGTTAACTGTGAAAATAGGAAGAAACCATAAATTTGTACCAGATGAGCTCTCACTTTCTCCCAGCTTGCGGATATAGCCTTTCTCCGTGTAGCTCCGGATTTTAATCGTCATAAACGTCTTCAGATCTGCGTCTTTGGACATCTACGTCTCCAGGCACTTGAGACGTTCAATGCCATTTGGTACGAATCTGGCAACTGAATTTTGTCGAACCTCCACAACAAGCCTGTCTGCCAACGCTTCTCAGTTGGGCTATAGCTTGTCGTCGCCTCCATGATTTGCATTGCGCGCTCATCCTCCTTTGACCGTAAGGGCTTGGTCTGAACGCTGACGCCAAGGGACTCCAGTGTGAAGTACTCCTTCATAGACTCATCCAGTTGTCGCAAACTACTCGGATCGTCGCATTCACACATATGCAACAAGCGACTAGAAGACATTTCGCCGGCGCACTGACGGCCATACACAGACCACCGAAGTCTACAGCACATCGGCTTTCCGCAGCTCCAACGGCACACTCATTTTGATATTGTCCAGCCCAATTTTGACTCGCGCCTTAGCTCCTGTGACTGTGTGAGCACAGAAATTCCTCGCTCACAGATTGAGTGGGCAATTCCAAGTGTTCAACTGTGCGCGCGCCTTTGAGCTCGTACCTTGCGGCGTCTGGGCTTCCCGCCGATATTCCAACACTCACCGACTTGGAGGCCCGTCCTGTCTGAGTGACATCGCCAGTGCATCTCAAACAAGTTCCTTGATGGAGCCATCCAGTTCCAACTCATCAGTTAACGCTCGTTCTATTAGGGTGCACGCAGCGCCTTCGTCTATTAGCGCATATTGCACCTACTTCCATAGAGCTTAACTGGCACGTATCGAAACAACGCTTTAGTTGCTTCTTTACCATGGAACAAAACTGAGGGCTGCACAGGGTTGGCATTTTCCTCTACTGCGCGCTGACTCGGCTGCGCACTTTTGCCATTTGAAGAAGCGGCGTGCAGCAGAATGTGGTGTACCATTTTGCAGTCATCGACGCCACAGTTCTTCTTTGCGGTCCAATTTCGGATTATGTGTTGCCCAAAACAGCAGAAGCATAGTCTCTTGTTTTTCACCATGTCCCACCTCTGGCCACTGCTCATCTCCAGAAAATCGCGACAGGCTGCCAGCTGGTGGCTTCCAGTACACTTTGGGCACGAAGTCTTCTTTAACTCCTGTGATCCATTCCCGCGTCGACCGGATTCACGGCTGTGTATTTCGTTATGCACAAGAACTTGTTTCTTTGTCGTCTTCTTCGCTCCTTTGGCACCATCTTCTATTTGAGGAGCATATGGTGTCACCATAGAAGCACACATTGAGACGTTGAACAGCCAATTATCAAACATGCATAAATTGGCAGCGCCCCCGCCTGGAGTCAGCCGATATCTTCCCCAATCCAATAAGTTGTCTCGTGAGTGCCCCATGGCGATGGGTCGGGCACGGACAATTTTCCAATCACACTGTCGACTCCTGTGCGATTAAAAAATGTTCCGTCAAACAGCTTTTGATTTGTAGCTCCACTGTCACCTGCGGCATTGTCAGTCTGGACCTCAGGCGTCGAGCTGTTTTGCAAATTATTGTAGATTGCCTGGAATCCAGTTGTATCACCATTGATCTCACTGATTGTCCTATGCCGGACTCCAAATCAGTCGCATCCTTGTCTGGGCTCGACATCTTGTCCCAAACACGAGACGGAGTTACGCAACAGTTGAGATTAGGTTCTCTATACGGCCAGACGACCCCACACAGATTACGTAATGTTTCAGGTTATGTTCAACCCTTCACACTGGTTCAGCCGCTTCTTTTTCCTCTTGCTCTCGCTTCTCACTTGGTTAGCCAGCTCGTTGTTCACGTGCTACTGGCTAGTTTTCATCGTGGATGAAGTCCTCATTTGCACACGATCTCTTCTTTGTTCCCTTGCAAGCCGGTTCGTTGTTCACGTACTGCCGCTCTTGCACTTCACGTCTGATTTGGGAGTTGGAAACGTATTGTATTACAGGTCGTGCAGCAAAAAAATATCTCCAGATTTTTTTGGTTGGAAATAAATATTTCAGGATGTTGGTTCGCGATGCGTGCCAGAGGCTTTTCCCAAAAAAATATCACCGACTTCGAGTTCCCCCACAGTCCGCTGCCCAACACAAAGGCTTTATTTGTGGGTTAATTGAAATGTGTGCTGACGAAGAGCTGAAATCTATATTAACGTGTCTTAGTTCTCTATATTACATAATTTTGTTCAATTGTCTTACATTTGTGCTTTCCTCGCCTCTGTTGTTGAAGCACATCAACACCGCTTGCCAGAAATTTCTTTACTAAAGCCAGGTAAAGCCACGGTTTAGAAGTTAGCCGTTGCGTATGCAGGCAAGGGAGACTACAAAACTACAAAGCATACATAACGGTTGATCTTCGAAAATAGACAGGGGCGTAGTAACACGGGTCAAGGGATTTAACATTCAGGCGCGGGGCTACTATAAGAGTAAGCGACGCAACAAGCATTATGAATCGATTTGCCGAAGAAATGATAAAGATCGGATGATTGGTTCTCAAACCATGAAAAAAGTAATAAACCCCGGCATCCAATACCGCATTTCATTTTAAAGATAGAGAAAAACTTAGAGATGAGCGCTGCAGCAGCTCTGCATTCAGCTCCTTCTCCAGGTACAGAGTATCTTATAGTCGGACTTGACCGACTTTTCCATGTTTTCTTTTTGATTACTTTAGGGCCAATTTCTATTCTCCCAAAAAGCTGCTATGTGTCAGATAGTCATCGATTTTACACTGTTATTTGTTAGTTTAGGTGACAGATAGCTCAGTGTAGAAGATGACCCTCAGAATCAATTTACTTTAGAGAAAAGTTGATTTTGAGTTAAGGAAATATGCTGTAGTGAAGTGCTATCTTGAAAGAGATAAAATAAAATATAAAAAAATTTCCTCTTTAAGTATGATTATAAAGATGGCCCTTAGAACTTTTAACGCGGTTGAATAGCCAAAGAGTTATGAGAGTTTAGGTAAAGGAAACTTTTGAAAAAAAAAACTAAAAAAAATTGATTACAGATAATATTTCGATAACCAGAAGATAGAATTTTTTTTGTGGTGTGTTTCGTTTTCGTTTCAGTGGGCCAATTTACCTCCTTTTTCCATTTTGTCGGTTTGGGGACCGCTCTAATGTACACAGATAACAAAACAGCAGTTTGAGATGGGAAGCAAAGATCGGTATTTCTTGATACTAGCATGGGCGTCAAACAAGGTAGCCTTTTAAGCCCCTTCCTGTTTTTAATTTTTGATTACGACATCACCACGCCAGGAGGCGTGACTATCGGAACAGAAGTTGGAAAAGCCCTCATGTAGGCGGATGACATGGTGCTGCTGGCGGATTCCCCAAAAAATTGCAAAACATGATAAACTACGTACTTAACACCGAGAAATCAAAGGTCACGGTGATTAAGGATACGAGAGGACGCCCCTCGACTATTGATCCGGCCTAGCTCCGCTTTATATAAAGACGTTGGAAATTCATTTTTCTCAGATACTGGAAGGTCTGACAGTAGCAGCACAAACAGATTTATAGATCAGGCAAGAAGCAGTGAAACCTAAGCGTACTACAGGAGCTTAAAATATGACATGGCAGTTCAAAACTATTTCTCTGACACTCTTGGCTCACAGGCAATATCCGTGATATTCAAAGCGAGAACAGAGGTGTTGCATATCAACTGTAGGCCATACAGTACGGCAGTTAATACAGAGTGCGGCATGTGTAACCTACCTGAAAGGGAAGACACTTTCCATTTTATAGCAGTATGCCCGGTGCTTAAAGAAATCAGGCAAGCACACTGGGGAACCCAATTAATAAGCATGGAAAAATTCGATAAAATACAGAACGGTGATAATTGGGTTGTGTTAGCAAATTACCTCAAAGAAGCACTTCAAGATAGGCATCAAATCATTATTGAAGATTTTTAAAATAAAATATATAGAAAAGAATGGAAAAACAAGTAAGAGTGTTGCGGTCGAGTGCCCCGACAGCAAAATACCCTGTCCCAAGTAATGTGGTTCCTATAGCTTTGAACTCTTTTTATTTTAAAATTTATTTAAATAAATGGGGAGGCGCACTTGCATATCTTCGGTGTTTTTGCTGTAGTGGTATTCAGTATAGACAGATATTGGGCCTTACTGAATATATATTAAGTCACTAGGTTCAAGCTAAAAAATTGGCTCTACCTCTTATAGTCTCTGAGATCAACGCGTTCATACAGAGAGAGAGAGACAGTTTTACGCTGTTAAAAGATGGAGGAGGAGGAATTTTCCAAATCTGAAACAAACTCGATGTGGGTACAGTATACACCTACATACATGCCAAAAATTGTGGCTCTATCTGTTACAGTCTCTGAGATCGACGCGTTCATACAGACAGACAGACGGACGGACGGACAGACGGACATGGCCAAATCGTCTCGGCTGTTGATGCTGATCAAGAATATATATACTTTATGGGGTCGGAGGTGCTTCCTTCTGGCTGTTACATACATTTGCACAACTTCATGATCCCCTTTTTCCCCATTTTTAATGGGAACAGGGTATAATAATCCAAAGTCTTATAAGCCTATACTCAGATAAGATAAATTTTTAGTTTGGTACGATATTTCACATGAATAGAAACAATTTTGTACAGCTTTGAAATCTGAATACGTTGGAAAAGGCATCTTATTTGTAAGAAATTGTTTCTATTCATGTAAAATATCGTACCAAACTAAAAATGTATCTTATCTGAGTATAGGCCTTATATTTCTTTACTTTAGATTTAGTCAATTAATTTTGTAACTGGCTGACAGCATCTCTTGCCAATCGCTAAATATGGTACAAAAATAAAAAAAACCTCTACTACTACTACACTTACAAAAATATTAGAGCAAAAATTCGAAACTCATCCCATATATTGCCCATGTATTTCAAAATTTCGATCTTATGGCCAGCCGCGCGTCTACTAAATGTGCGGGACCAAATCAAATCAATCTTTTTTTTATAATATAAATAAAACAACATTTATCACATCTCCAAGAAAAAATCATGAAAATATGCAATCATGAAATTCGCCTTTAAAACCTTTATTAGTTATATTTATTTTTTCCAGTACTTAAATTTACTCTCGGATTTATCGTCGTAAAGAGCTTCGCTCGTCCCGGGCGTTCACAACTCTTAATACCCGTACCAACATATGGTGTAAATCTTGTGTTAATTAAATTTGTTTTACTACGGTAAAAAAAAAAAAATCAAACTTGTGTGGGATTTGCTTAGCTTATTAATAAATATATTAACATTTCATAGATTAGAAGGAGCGAAAACCATATTCTGTAAAGTATTTCACTGTAAATAATACCGTACCTTAAAATCTGCTGAAAAAGATTTATGTTCTCTGTCCTTATGCGCATCATCGATTTCGGATTTTTTTAAGGTGTACATAAACTTATCAGCAAATCCATCCGTTTCGCAAGCTAAAAATATGAATAAGAAATAAATATATTTAAATAAATATCTAAATAAACAGTCGAGTGCCCCGACTACCCTGTAGTTTTGAGTGTTGTCGCAGTGCTATTGGACCCCAAAATGGAAAGTGGGACCTGAAAGATTAACGATCGTTCGTTTTTTTCAGACATGTTCTTTTTGCAATATGTTGCAAGGCATAAAATCTGCATAACATGCAAACTTCCCTTCTAATGCCACGGATACAGCACCGGTGCTTTTGAAAACCAAACTGCGAAATGAAACCCGAACAGAGAAAACAATGGGTAACAATTAAGAAAACAAAGGGAAACATAAAAAAATATGTTTTTTTAGAGACACCGTTTTGTTTGCTTAATGAATTGAAAATTGAAAGTGGTTCTCATTTTATACTTGTAATAGTAAGTATTTAATTAAATTAATTTTGACGGCTAAATATTTATAATTACATTTTCCCCCTTTGTTATTTTTTTGTATTTTATTAGTCTAGGAGAAAGATCAAGCAAACAACTTTAGCCAAGGTCCCACACGCAAACAAAATTTAAACACGTTGTGCAAATAAAGTTAGCCTTGAACTGTAAATGTTTGCGTAAAACAAATTTGGTGTTACCACATGAGCAAATATTTGCTCTTAAAAAAATTAGCGAAAATATTTCCCTTCCGCAAATAACACAGTGTTACAGCGAAAATATACTTTCGAAATGACCTACCCCACGCTGTAGAGCAGGTCGAGTATAGCATTTCCTCATACTTGGTTTTCTCCTAACACCCCCAAAATCTGAAGTTATGGTCCAAAAACCGCTTTTTTGTACCTCACTTAAATAGATATAACTCGCGAATGGACCATCCGATTGTTCATATCCTTATCAATTCCGGTAGCGACGAGAGGAATCTAATACATTTTAATCAATGGTTTGGCTAATTTATCCCGATGTCTGAGAAATGCGGCTTACAGATCTGTCATTTTCCTTTTTTTTGAGAAATTTGTACTTTGACCATCACTGGTTTTACTATTTTATTCTATGCGATTTTTTCTTAAAATTTATTATAAAAGCCCATTTAATTCTCCGTTGAACGGTTGTTGTCCCAATGAATTACCCAATGATAGAAGGACATGACTATTTCGACTCGGCTCTTAGTGCTGATCAAGAATATATATTCTTTCTGGCGTTTGCCTTTGGCACCGAAGACCCTTAAAGACCCTTACAGCCCACAGTTAACATTTAGAGTTGGCTTAAGTGGGAGAACACATCTGCAGACTCTACAAAATGCACCAGTCAGAATTAGATACTCTTGTACATGAAATTAAAATTTAAAATTATTTTGATAAAACAATAAGCGAGTTAGGGTCGCATATCACAGTCAAAAATTGATCCATGCTAGCGATTCACCTTTCTCATATTTATTGGCCCAAAAATTGTGAAACATGAAAATTTATATTTATATAAGAATTTAAAAATATTTTTTGAATCTGGCGCCAAAGAAAACAGAGCATACTTGTAGGGGGCACCTATGTTAAGGTTGTCAAATATATTTTGGCTTACTAAAAAAAAAATACTAGATTGTCGAGGTGTACTTAGAAATGCGCGCATAACTTCGTCAAACGGTATCCAAATTCATTGGGACAACAACCGTTCAACGGAGAATTAAATGGGCTTTTATAATAAATTTTAAGAAAAAATCGCATAGAATAAAATAGTAAAACCAGTGATGGTCAAAGTACAAATTTCTCAAAAAAAAGGAAAATGACAGATCTGTAAGCCGCATTTCTCAGCCATCGGGATAAATTAGTCAAACCATTGATTAAAATGTATTAGATTCCTCTCGTCGCTACCGGAATTGATAAGGATATGAACAATCGGACGGTCCATTCGCGAGTTATATCTATTTAAGTGAGGTACAAAAGCAAAAAGCGGTTTTTGGACCATAACTTCAGATTTTGGGGGTGTTAGGAGAAAACCAAGTATGAGGAAATGCTATACTCGACTAGCCCAACAATATGTACTGGGTCTCGTGAAAAGTATGTTCAGATTTTAATACACTTGAAAAGTGTATTATAATTTTGCCCAGAAGTTTGCAACGCATAGAAGGAATCATCTCCGACCACATAAAGAATATATATTCTTGATCAGCATGACGAGCTGAGTCGATTAAGCTTTGTCCGTCCGTCTGTCCGTCTGTCCGTCCGTCCGTCTGTCCGTCTGTCTGTTTCTACGCAAACTAGTCCCTCAGTTTTGGAGCTATCGAGCTGAAACTTTGCATAGAGTCTTCTTTTTACTGCACGCTGCTAATATGTCGGAACCGACCAGATCGGATGACTACTTCTTGTAGCTGCCATACAAATGTTCGTTCGAAAAATCGGTTTTAGTGAGAAAAACTGTTTTGTTCTCAATATTACTGCTCTCAAACATGGTCATGGGTAATATGTAATGTTTTAAAGCTGATCTGCGAAGTTTGGTCGAAGTCGCTAACCGTTGAGACAAGCTATTTCAAGTGTATCAAAACTTCGGTACAGACGAAGTAAGCTTTGCCTTTCTCGTTTTTTTTTGTAATACTGTGTAATTTGCGTTAGTGTTGTTGTCGGCGTCAAATTTTATTTAAAATTTGGTTGCCCATTCTGCTTAATTTAAAAATGGAGTAGGCTGGATTGTTTGAGCAAACAGAATAATTTTTTGAAATAACACAACAGAAAAGGGCGTGTGTGGCCCAGCGTTTAGTGTGTTGGACTGCTGGGCGGGAGGTCGTGGGTTTGATCCCGCCTCGGAACATCTAATAATAAAAGTTTTTTCTTTCTTTAGAAAACAGCTTTTAGATCTACGGTCACCTTCACCAGCTATTGGCGTCAGCTGTGAAAAAACTAGCAATGAAAAGCAAATTCTCAAACTTTGCCGATGCGTTAAACTGTAGGTCTCTTTCTATTGTGCGAAAAATTTAAAGCACACACGCCAAGAGATTGAGAGAAGCTGGGCTTGCCGCTTTGAGGCTGTATAGCCAAGTTTACATTACAACAGAAAAGGCATAGGCATGGACAGCCACAAAAATTGTTGTATACGGGGGTGCCACAGAAATCTCTAGAGATTTTGCCGACGGTTGGTTTGTAAATCTCTCGAAAAATTCGTTGGTGCCACAGAACTTCTAGAGATTTCATTTTCTAATTAGAAAATCTAGTTGGAACACCAGATGTTCCTATTGATGTTCCATCTCTAAAAACAGGGCTGAATCTCTCGCCAAAAAATTTTCCGTTTTTTGGATGTGGGTTAATTTAATGATTAACTGAAATTTTTTGATTGTGTTATATGTTTTATGATGCATTTTTAAAAAATAATTAAATTTTAAGTCGCATTCTCCACCAATATAATGCAAAATTTAAAAATTTGTTGGCGGCAAACATGAAGAATTAGTTTCCAGCCATCAATCCGCTAGCTCTTAATCCGCTAGCTGTAGAGGGCGCCACTTCGACAAAAGGCGCTAGTGAGAAAAGAGCTTTGCAAAATCTCTTAACAAAACATTAGATTGCAGTATGAAGTGTTGTCAATGAGTTGTGATTGGAGGCACCATAACCTTATACAAATTTTATACGAATGAAAGTAGCAGATTTTGAGCAGTTTTAATATGTAGAAATCATTCAGTTATGTACAATTTAATGAAAGTATTTTTCAGTTGCGTAATTGTTGGTCAAGGTTTAATGATTCAGTGATCTCGGTGATATGTCGATTATTGGTCACACTGCGCTTTTTGTGTGAAGAGAAGATAGCTCTCCATCGTTGCAGTATTGTTTTTCGAGTTCCGCATATTTCCATTAGCAAGATTGTAGAAAATAAGCCCATGTTTTTAACGCTTTTTATCAATTTCCTTCAAATAAAAAAAATACCAAAAAAGTGCGAAATATTTCGTGATCTTAATAAGAAATACACAATACAAAACTTTTGTATGTTGACGCTTTCGAATGTCCGGATTTCTGATGGAGGCGTATTCCGTCAAACTTCCGTGTAGGGGTTCGTGGTCTCTAACTGCTTGAACATTCCCGAAGACGCATTCTTGCCACAGCGAGATTGCTGTTCTTGCTTTTGCATTAAGCCAAAGACTTCTTAAGCCATTCCCTCAAAGAAATTCATTTTAATTATTACGATCAGCCCAGAACTATCCGAGTAATAGAAAACACTATTGGTTCAGCACGATTTCGTTAGATGTACAACTGAAATGTTCATGTTATTAGGAAATCTCTACTAGGGATGGCTATTTTCAGCAATAAAATATTTATTGTGAAGTTTTCGCCGAAATCACGGACGATATTAGTTGTCGGGATAAGGCAACTAAAAAAATATTTTGAAATATTTGCGCAAATTATTTGCCTGTGGGACCTTACTCTTTGTAATGCCTAAATAAAGTAAGTATGTATTTCTAAGACTGCTAGACCGGCACGACGCAGAGACTTCTACTTGAAGACGAATCCCAAGGCAACTCGAAATACTTTAAAGCTTTAAATAGTGACTTGTTTTAAACAAAGAGCACAAATATTGAATGTAGATATAAAAAAATAAAATGAATTATTATGCAATGTTTAATAAAAACGATGAGTTTGCATTTTCCTTTACACGTATTTAAAATCATTTTTATACCCGTTACTAGTAGAGTAAAAAGGGTATACTAAAGTCATGCAAATGTATGTTAACAGGACCATATAAAGTGTATATCGCTCACTTACTTAAATACTGGCATAACTCAAAAAATACGATTTTTGAGTTAATGATGCAAAAAATTCCGCCGTATTGTGTACTATTTTGTGTAAAATTTTTCGTATTGATATCTCTTTTACTTTCCATGTGATATGAAAATATGTCTCATTATTATTTTACAGGTTCATAATACACTTGAAAAGTGTATTATAATTTTGCCCAGAAGTTTGTAACGCATAGAAAGAAACATTTTCGACCACATAAAGTATATATATTCTTGATCAGTATGGTGATCTCAAAAATCGATTTAAAAAAATTTTTCATGGCTCCGTTTTCGAAATATGATTTCTTTTAATTTTTTAGGTAGGTGCTCTTACGATTTAAGCAATATCTCACTTCTTAATTGTCAACTGAAATATTTTTTTAGTGTAGTTTGGAATGGAATCAAAAATCAATTTCAAAAAAATTTTTATTCCTCCGTTTTTGAAATATGAATTTTTTTCACTTTTTCGGTAGGTGCTCTTACATTTTAAGCCATATCTGACATCATAATTGTCAGATAGAGTCAAGCAAGATATGAATCGAAAGGTAATTGAACTGCCAGTAATTGTGTAAAACTTTGTTTTTAAATCGGCTTAGTTGTTTGAATACAATAACCAAAAATATTTAGAAAATATCGCTTTTTAGCTCGAAAATGGGAGAAATTTCATTTTTGAACGCCTGGAAAAAATAAAAAAATCCAAAATAATTATTTTCATTTTTTCTTCTAATGAATCGCACTTCTACGAAGAAAACCAGATAACGATTATCAATATCTATGAACAAACAAAGGAGCTGTGAGCAATTAAGTGCAAAAAATGTGGTATTTTCGTTATTATTCAAAAATAGATTTCCGTTGGTTTGGCCTTTTTTCGGTTCTTGATTATAATTATACCCTGTACCCTTTAAAAAAGGGTAAAAGGGGATCATGAAGTTGTGCAAATGTATGTAACAGGGAGAAGGAAACATTTCCGACCCTATAAAGTATATATATTCTTGATCAGCATCAACAGCCGAGTCGATTTAGGCATGTCCGTCTGTCCGTCCGTCCGTCCGTCCGTCTGTCCGTCCGTCCGTCTGTCCGTCTGTCTGTATGAACGCGTCGATCTCAGAGATGGTAAAAGATAGAGGTTTGACATGTATGGAACAAATGCTTCTTTTATCTGTACGCAGATCAAGTTTGTTTCAAATTTTGGCCACGCCCCCTCCCGCCCCCGCAATTTGGAAAAAACGTTATATCTCCCACAGTTTTCAAGATAGACGATTCGTACTTTTTAGAGATAGTTAGTAATTAGCAAAATGAATCGATTTGCCGAAGAAATGATAAAGATCGGATGAACGGTTCTCAAGTTATGAGCAAAAAAGCGAACCAAGCCCCCCCGCTACCACCCCTCCCACCCTAAAAAAAATTTTGCATAATTTTCGGATGGTCACCCCTAAGGAAAGCAGGAGCACTGTTAAACTTGATTTTTCATGAGTAACGGGTATATCGACTTAACTTACGCTCTCGTTGTCAATTGTACAGGGTATATTGAAGTCGGGCTACTCGACTGCAACGGTCTTACTTGTTTTTGTTCTGGCATTTCGCTAACTTCATAAAGTGACCAAAAGACGAAGAAAAATACAAGTTTATTTTTTGTGAACACACAAAATACTCAAATTTGACTGTTAGTACTTCTGTTCAATTTGATCCATCATCGCAATTTGTTGTTGCATTCGAGTTTGCGAGAGACATCGGAGAGAGAAGAGAGGCACATATGATGTTGTTGGTGCAGGTCTGAGCGCGGCAACAACAAAACGCAAAGCACGCATATCATTTTGTTTTTGCTTTTTGTTGGCTTATGGCATGCGCAAAGTCTATACGCGCAGGCTATTCCTTTGCGTACGACAACAACACATGCGTGTCATGCTCAATGGCTGTGGGCGCCCCTGCACTAGCCCAAACTCAGTCTTTGCATCATGGCCGTGCCGGAGGATCTGTATTTACATCGAGAACTGCGAGTGGTTAATTGGGAAACACATTTAAATACAAGGCAATCTATAGAAATACTAAACGGCAAGAACTGGCGAACACTGATAAACTTCCTGAGGCAATCTCGATTTACCGGAGAAATATAATAAATGAGCACTTCTAAAATAACCTAAAAGCTACATGATAGAATTGTGTGGTAGTATTTAATATTAATCTGTACAAAGTGTGGGAGCGATAGCATTAAAAACCAAAAAAGTTTTTCTTACTAAGACTTTTTTTCAGACCTATCTTTTGTATAGCAGCTATACTATATAGTTGACCGATATTGATAAATCTCGGTAAATTATGTGAAATCATAGAAAATTATAAATTCGAGGTTTGGGAGCGATAGCCTTAAAAACAAAAAAGTTCTTCTCACTAAAAGTAGTTTTTAGGTCGATCGTTCATATGGCAGCTATATGCTATGGTCACCCGATCCGGCCGGTTCCGACTAATGTGCAGCGTATTTGTACCAAAAGACTTCAAGCAAAATTTGGTTGAGATAGCTTCAAAACTGACGGAGGAGATAGCTTAGAAACAGACGGACGGACGGCCGGACAGATGGATAGACGGACATGGCTATATCAACTCAGCTCTTCATGCTGATAAAAAATATATATACTTTATGTGGTCGGAGATGCTTTCTTCTGTGCGTTACAAACATCCGTACAATTTCAATATACCCTCTCCAAGTGTATAACCAGTACATAAAATAACGAGAGCGTAAGTTAAAGTCGACTTTTACCGACTTCGATATACCCGTTACTCATGAAAAGAATTGTTTAACAGCGTTCCTGCTTTTTTGAGGGTACACCTCCGAAAAGTATGCAACACTTTTTAACTCTGCTATTTATTATCCTATCTTGATAATCAGGGATTATAATTATGGCTAACATAAATTTAAGTTTTAAATTTGAACTCGATATTATAAAAAATGTGGAAGTTATTCAACATTTTTTATTCTGGGGCCGGGGGTGGGCGTGCCAAAAATTTGAAACAAACTTGATCTGCGTGCAGACAATAGGAGTCTACATGTTAAGTTGTGTGGCCTTAGCTATTCTAGTCTCTGAGGTCTAGGTGTTCATACAGACAGGCGGACGGACGGACGGATAGACGAACAGGGCTATATAGACTCGTCTGTTGATGCTGAAAAAGAATATATATACTTTACTAGCAAATAACCCGTCGCTCTTCGCTGCGCCTTTAACAGTATAGAACCAATGCATACCCATTTCCCATTTACATCCCACCTACTCTCCACCCAATTCCCACCAACTTTCAACCCAGATTCCACCTACATTCCACACACATACCATACACTTTCCGCCGACATCCCACCCACTTCCCGCGCACTTCCCGCCCACATCCCACCCACATCCCATTCACATACCACCTACTTCCAAAACAACTTACCACCCACATCCCATCCACATTCCATCCACCTTCCAACCAATTCCCAGAGGGCATTCCGGTGGTATTTCCAACATCGGAAAATGAAAACACAAATGAATTCTCATTTTGACCGTACAAACCGAGTTTCAAGTCAATCGGATGAAAAATAGTTTTTTGCACGCATTTTCCACGCGGCCATTTTCCTCGTGGGCGGGTTTCCAAAATTGGGAAAACACGTATCGAATATTTTGCGTACTATGCTTGCAAACCAAGTTTCAAGTCAATCGGATAAAAAAAATTTATATCATAAAAACTTTTCCGACTCTTTTCCGACTTTCCGGGTGGTATTTTCCGGAAAATTTGAAATTTTGTTGAATTTTCATACAGATCTTTGAAAATGAGTTTGAATCTGATCGGATAATAAACAAAAAAGTTTAGAACAAAAGCATACAACAGTTTTCCGTGAATTTTCCAATTTGGGAATCGATTTTCCAAAATTAAAAAAGTCACTTTTTTATGTTTTGTTAAAATGAGTTTGGCGCTAATCGCTGACAACTAAAGTTTTGCCCATACAACCTTGACCACCCACTTTCCACCCAGGGGGTCAACTTTCTGGAAGATTGTTATGCAGTTGTTGTTGAATTTTTATATAGATCTTTGAAAATGAGATTGAACTTGATCGGATGAAAAACAAAAAAGTTTCATACAACAGTTTTCCGCGAGTTTTTCACATTTCCCGACAGAATTTTCCAAAATCCGTTCTTAGTACTCACTTTCAGCACAAGATAAAACTACTCTGAAAATCCCATCTTTTTATCTTTTATGGTTAAGGCTGTGCGGCAGTCACCAGAGTGTCAATTAGTCAGGTTGAACAGTTTTATATATATAGACTAGCAAATAACCCGACGCGCTTCGCTGCGCCTTCAACAGTATGGAACCAAACAATATTAGATATAATAATACCCCGTAGAACCCAGAAAACGAACTTGGCTGATGGGTTTTCCCTCCAACTCCCACCCCCATCCCACCCACTCTATACCCGATTCCTACTCACAACCCACACACATCCCTCCCACCTCCCACCCACATCCCTCCCACCTCCCGCCCATATCCCACCCACCTCCCACCCACATCCCCTCCACATCCCACCTACATCACACCCACATCCCACCCACTTCCCGACATTGAAATATCACATTTCCAATTATTTCGCATTCTATCCATACAAACCGAGTTTCAAGCCAATCGGATAAAAAATATTTTATTTCAGGCAGAGTTTTCCGAGAATTTTCCGACCGTTGGGTCAAATTTTCCAACATCAGAAAATCACATTTCAAATTATTTTGAATTCTGTCCTTACAAACCGAGTTTCGGGTGAAAAATTGTTTTTTCATGCAAAATTTTCCTACCGTTGGGTTAAATTTTCCAACATCAGAAAATCACATTTCAAATTTTCACGCAAAAAACTATTTTCCATCCGATTGGCTTGAAACTCGGTTTGTAAGGACAGAATACGAAATAATTTGAAATTTGATTTTTTTATGTCAGAAAATCCGCCACCAGGCGTGTTTTGCGTCCGATTGACTTGGAACTCGGTGTGTGAGAATGAGAATTTATTTTTGTTTTCGTGTTCCGATGTTGCAAATACCCCTGGTTAAAATGTTGCAACTCCGGCTCAACGCCAGCTGAAGTCGAAGATAACACAAATAAAGACTAAATTATCGATTCCTGGTCATCCACCATGCAGAAGAAGAAATTGATGGAGAAGGAATACACCTTAAATGAACAGCAAACACATGCGGAAATAAGCAGGGCTGCAAACCGGTCAGGTTAATTTTTATCCGCTCGAACCTGAACCTGAACCGGAGCAAAACATAGCCAAAAATGGGTTCGGATCAAAAACTATAAAAAATTTTCTATATGTTTGAACTTTGCCATTTTACAATAAGTCTGAATGCACACTAAGTAAAAATGTGGCATGTATTTAAAGAACTCGCATTTTTTCAATTTACCCTGATATTTAGAAAAATTGTCTAATAAACAGAAAGTTTTATAGAACTTCGAAAAATATGACATGAAAAATAATTTAAGAAAAAACTTTTCAAAAAATAAGAATATGAGAGATTTGTCTGATACAACAGGATTTTTTTGGTCGCTGAATTGAAATCAATTGTCTGTTTTCACCTAGAACGCCAGGGTTACTATATATTTGCATAAACGTGTGTTACGAGAGGTTTGTTTACATTTGTGAATCGTTTGACCACATTTAACCTTTAGTAACCTTTTCTAACGAAATAAGTTTTCATGTTAGCTGAATTGAATGACGTTACCCAAACACAAACTTTTTATTTTGTTCATAAGATACAAATTGTTTTATTATACTCTGTACAGAAGGTACATAGAGCAAATTAAGTTTGTGCAAAAGTATGTAACATGGAGAAGGAATCATTTCCGACCCTATATAGCAGGGGTGCCCACAACCATTCCGCAAAGCACGCATGTGTTGTTGTAGTACGCAAAGGAATAGCCTGCGCGTATAGACTTTACGCATGCCATAAGCCAACAAAAAGCAAAAACAAAATCATATGCGTGCGCTGCGTTTTGTTGTTGCCGCGCTCAGACCTGCAACAACAACATCATATGTGCCTCTCTTCTCTCTCTCTCTCTGATGTCTCTCGCAAACTCGAATGCAACAACAAATTGACCACTCACACACACAAACAGAAATCGGGTTTCTCTTTCTCTCTCGTTTTGTTGTTACTGCTTGAAATATATTTAGTGCATTTGTATTAGTTCTGACGCGCTGGTTAGCTCGTTCCGGGGCGCTCCTGCCATAAAGTATATATATTCTTGATCAGCATCAACAGCTGAGTCGATATAGCCATGTCCGTCTGTTCGTCTGTCTATCCGTCCGTATGAACAAACAGATCTCAGAGATGGTAAGAGATAGAGGTTTGACATGTATGGGACAAATGCTTCTTATACTTGCAGGCAGATTAAGTTTATTTTCAATTTTTGCCACGCCCCCTCCCGCCAGCGCAATTTTGAAAAAAGTCATATCGCCCACAGTTTTGTAGATAGACGATTCGTACCTTCAAGAGTTAGTTAGTCATTATCAAAATGTATCGATTTGCCAAAGAAATGATAAAGATCGGATGAGCGGTTCTCGAGTTATGAGCAAATAAGTGCCAAGTTGTCCCAAGTTTTTTGATTTAAGTTTAGCGACCAAATATACATATGGAAAGTTTGCAATCTTCTCTGTTTGCAAAAGCTTGTAATCCTGTGTAATTAGGTCGAACTTTTCTTGTCACTTTCTTAAAATTAGTTCAATTTTTACTTTGATTTAAAATTAAATATCCCTTAAAATAACTATTTTTGAGCTCAAATATTTTATTCCGAATATCAAGACTCTGAACTTCCAAATATGTATAAAATGTTAAAAGGTTGTTCCATGTAAGTTACATGATGTAACATAATTTTTTTTGAGTCAGCGAAAACAAAACAAGCCTGAACCCCGGTTCAAACCTGTACCAAGGTTCAGCGAGCTTCTAAACCCGCTCCGTGAACCCGAACCCAAAAAGTGTCAAGGGTTCGAACCCCGGAGTAAACCCCTCCTGATTTTTAGGAGGTTTGCAGCCCTGGAAATAAGCAGTCAAACTGAAGCAATGTGTTGGATATTTCCATCTGAAGGGCCCGCCCTTCTGGCAACCACACAACCTATCGATATCAGTCGTCGATGAAGAGCCGCCGATCGAAGATGTCCGCTTCGCCTCTCACTTAACTTTTTTCACCGCATCACATTAATTAACTTTGTCATTGAAAATGAGGGTTATATTATGATTTTTGAATAAAAATTGAAAGGGCATAGCAGAATAAGCATACAAAAACTGTCCCACTCGTATCAGCACCAAAATTAAATATGTTTTCAATAATTTTTTTGGGCCAAAGAATTGGCAATAAAAATGTGCAAAAATTGTTTTTGAATTGTGCTGTGGACACTTACAACATATACACTGCCATGCACTTGAATAGGGACAAGCATTTGAACGCGAATATACAACTATTTGACTGAAACAATCAAATAAAATCAAAAGACAAACATTTTTTAGCATTCATTCTTTATTGAATTAAAAAAAAAAAAATTTTTTTTCTTCTGTTAAAAAATTTTTTTCAACGAGCTCTTAAATGAAAGTGTTGATACGGTACGGAGAGTTGTACATAAAGCTGAACATCTAAGAAGATTAAAAAAAAAAAGAAAAAACGCACCACTTTATGCCCACATTACCATTCTCGTCAAGTGTTTGCTCGAAATTATATGACCATAATATCACCATAACATTTTTCTCACGGCTATGGTGACGGGACAGAAAGTGTTTTTCTTATCGAATATCATGGAAATAATAGAAAAAACCATAATTTTTATACAAGTTGAAGCGTTTCTTAGCTGAACACTTCACGGTATGCCATTCCTTCCTTCGAGTCATATAATTTCGAGCAAAAACTTGACGAGGATCTTCACGTTGGATATGAAGTGGTGTTTTTTTTTAAATTTTAATCTTCTTAGATGTTCAGCTTTACGTACAACTTTCTGTACCGTATCGACACTTTCTTTAAATTGTAATTTTGAATGCGTTTTCGAAGCTGAACAATGTAGATTTAAAGCTTATTGAACAATTCGCTGCTCTGCAGTACGTTGAAATGATTTTTTTTGTGCGGCCTTTCATGTTATTCCCGTAATTTGATGGGTTTTAAAGAAAATTGCGTACAACACTTCAACTTATTCCAATTTTGTTCAGCAATTTGCTTGTACGTAAAGATTCGCTCCTTAAAAGCCATTATTTTGAATTTTTATACCCTGTACCCATTAAAAATGGGTAAAAGGGGATCATGAAGTTGTGCAAATGTATGTAACAGGGAGAAGGAAACATTTCCGACCCTATAAAGTATATATAATACAACTATTTGACTGAAACAATCAAATTAAATCAGAAGACAAATATTTTTTAGCATTCAGTACTTCATTCTTTATTGAATTAGAAAAAAAAATTTTCAAATAAACGTAATCTTCTGTTAAATTTTTTTTTTCAACGAGCTCTTCAAAAATAGCATATTTTTATCGTGCACTTGGAGTCTGGTCACACTGATCGTGCGATTGTTTTGATTTTGGCGCTCCGCGAATTAATTAAAATAATTAAGTTTAAACTGGTTCGGTTGACACCAAAAACTGTCAAGCGTTTTGCCAAAGTGCCATACGAGTGTTTTGTTTTTTGCCCTGTGAAATTACGTTGCCGGCGATCTCCAAAATAAATTGGTTGCCGCCAGCAGCCGCCCGCAGTCAGGTGCCGCCAGAAGTCAGGAGCTGCACCTGTGCCCACCCACTCGGTGATCCTCCCACCCGCATAGTGAAGTGCAGTGCATCACAAGGAGTTTTCACGCAAGTCTTTGTGAATATTTACCATTTCAACCATTTTCAATTTAAACCATTTATTTGTGCTTAAATATAAAGTTAGTTGTTTTGGTTGACGACGTAAGCGCCACATTACGTCTTACGTCAATTCATTACGCTCTACAAAAGCGTACGTTAAAAGTGTTAGCGCTGACACCAATTAGTGCTGACACTTTTTAGCTAGAGATTTTATTTGTGTTTTTGGCTGTTTTACAGCCGGAACCTCGCTTTAGTTCGAGTGCCCACCGTTTCGCCCTGTTTTCTGTTTCACCCAAACGGAAGCAGAGGCAGATGATGGGGATTTGTGTAAAGTGGGAGTCTGGAGGTTCAAATGGCTAAAACCAGCAATAAAGCTTTAGTTAAAAATATTTTTATTGTATGCGGGTTCTACAAATAAACCTGCATCACTCGAAAGCAGCAACCGCTGAACTTTTACTTCGCCTAACCTCAGGCGAAGTAGATATTGTTTTTGTTCAAGAACCATGGATTTCTGGTGACAGAATCAATGGCTTACGGACACCCAAATACAACCTTTACCATACCAAGGGTAAGGGAAAAATTCGTACTTGTATTTTAACCAAAATACATTTTAATACAATACTTCTTCCCAATTTAGTGATGATGACATCACTACAGTCAGCCTAGAACTGGGGAGTTCCATAATCAGGCTGGCATCTTTTTATCTGGCTCATGACACTGAGAGCCCTCCACCACCAAAAATATTCCGGGACCTAACTGGAAATAGGAGTTACACACATACAAGCCTTATTTTAGGTGGCGATGCCAACGCACACCACACTCAATGGGGCAGCTCAGATATAAATGAGCGCGGTGAGTCACTGTACAACTACCTATTACAGACAGACTTGCATGTTGCCAACAAAGGGAATGACCCCACCTTTGTTATCAAAAATAGAAGAGAGGTTTTAGATATAACCCTCATCTCCGAAGATCTCTGTGACCAATTGATATCATGGAAGGTGCTCCCAGAGCACTCCTTCTCTGATCATCGATACATAGAGGTCGTACTAACAAATAAGTGTCCCTCACCCAAAAGGATACAGAACCCAAAAAAGACCAATTGGGAAGTACACAACAAACTTCTCTCTAAAAAGCTTCGACCATCCCCACCATACACACCAAGTACGGGGAAACAGATAGATGAACTTGTCGATACGCTTACCATCGCGTATACGGACTCGTTCAATAGGGCCTGCCCCCCTAGAAAAATAAAATCCACCTTTAAACCACCTTGGTGGTCTGCAGAGCTAGATAAACTCCGAAAGGAATGTCGACATACATTTAACGTAGCCAAATATAATGACCAAACAACCGCTTGGGAGTTATATAAACAAAAGTTACGTACTTATAAGAAAGCTACCAGGAGGGCGAAACGCACCTCCTGGACCCATTACTGTAGTAATATTGAATCTACTTCTGATGCATCACGGCTCAGAAAGATTCTGGCTAGCTCACCAACCTCGCTAGGACTCTTACAAAAAACAGACGGAACCTGGACCGACTCGAGCGAAGAATCTCTAAATCTTCTGCTAAACACTCACTTCCCTGAATGCTCCCTTAACTTAATACCTCAGGATAGGCCAACCGACCTTTCTATGCAATACGACAAAACCATTGTCACGGAGACCAGAATTAAATGGGCTATCGATTCGTTCGAACCATTTAAGTCGCCAGGTCTCGATAACATATATCCTGCCCAATTACAACAAACCATTGGGTACACAATGACCTGGCTCTACACAATCTATGTAAGCTGTCTCAAGGTCAACTACATCCCCACTAGGTGGAGAGAAACTAAAGTAATATTCATACCGAAAGCTGGCAAAGCTTCACATGTGAAACCAAACGATTATAGGCCAATCAGCCTATCCTCGTTTCTTCTTAAAACTCTCGAGAGACTTATAGATGCACACCTGAGGCAAACTATTAGTCCTGCTCATCTAGCACACACCCAACATGCATACAGCAAGGGTAGGTCTACAGAAACCGCCCTGCACTCCCTGGTCTCAAGGATTGAAAGATCACTTGAAGTAAGGGACTTTTCTTTAGTAGCATTTCTCGACATAGAGGGTGCCTTCAATAACGTCCAACCTAACGCCATCACCTCTGCCTTGACATATGTGGGAGCAGATGTGCCGCTGGTGGGATTCATCGAACAATTGCTAACCAGCAGAACGGTGTACTCCCAACTTGGCGGTGCAACTGCTCGCAGATGTGTAACCAGAGGCACTCCGCAAAGAGGTGTTCTCTCTCCGCTTCTGTGGGTTGTAACAGTTAACCAACTGCTGCGGCTAATGGAGGCGGAGGGACACGAGGTGGTGGCTTACGCGGATGATATTGCCATCTTCAAATGTGGAATGTTTCCTCAAACGCTGTGTGACCTCATGCAGACCGCACTGACAACACTTGCTCAGTGGACAAAAACTTGTGGCTTGGGCGTAAACCCGGCTAAGACGGAACTAGTGCTTTTCACCCGAAAGTACAAAATTCCTGATCTTATCCCGCCTAAAATCAACGGAGTAAGCCTCGTATTTGGTGACAATGCCAAATACTTGGGTGTCATTATGGATAAGAAACTGCTCTGGAATGACAACATAAATGAACGTATAAAAAAGGCAACCATTGCTCTTTTTTCTTGTAAAAAGGCCATTGGCCGTAGATGGGGTTTTTCCCCATCCATTGTACATTGGCTTTACACAGCCGTAATACGCCCCATACTTCTCTACGGAGCTCTAGTATGGTGGCCAGCACTCGGGAAACAATCAGCCTTGAAAAATCTGCACAAAGTACAAAGAAGTGCGGAAATTTGTATCAGCGGCGCTCTTCGAACGACACCAACGGAAGCGCTAAATACTATTCTTCACCTTCTACCACTAGACCTCGTAGCTAAGCAAATGGCTACCACAACAGCCTTAAGACTAAGAGAATCCGATACCTGGAACAGGGGCAATTCGGGACACACTACCATACTCGAAGACCAAACGGGTATACCATTAAGTACAGACTACTGCATACCACAAACGACGTTTGACAAATTTTACGACATCTATATCCCAAGCCGAAACGATTGGGACAACCTGCCCCACAGCAGAGCTAACGCCATTAACATCTACACTGATGGTTCTAAGCTCGACGAAAAAGTAGGAGGGGGAGTTTTCTCTCCCAACCTAGATTTGAACTTATCGTTCCGCCTTCCTGACCACTGTAGTGTGTACCAAGCAGAGGTGGTAGCCATCCAGGAAGCTGCCACCTACCTTAGCACACTCACGGTCAAGGAAGGAAATGTATTTATATACTCTGACAGTCAAGCCGCCCTCAAAGCACTTGACTCTCATACAAACAATGCTAAAACACTTACTAAATGTCGATTATCTCTCAACGAGATCGCACGACATTTTAGTATACACCTTATATGGGTACCTGGACACCGCAACATAGAAGGTAACGAGTCTGCGGACAAACTGGCCAGAATAGGAACCACCATCGAGCTCCTTTCAGAGAGGAGTACGATAGGTATGCCTATGGCTACATTTAAGCTCCACATAAAAGATGAAACACTGAGTCTCGCTACGAATCGGTGGAAAAACCTTTCCTCCTGTGCAGTAGCGAGGCTTACGTGGCCAACATTCGATCAAAAACGTACTAACACACTTTTACGTCACAGAAGGGAACACATATCACTTCTGGTGGGGACCCTCACAGGTCACTGTCTTATTGGCAGACACGCAGCACGCCTAGGCGTCATTTACCATGACTTTTGCAGAAGTTGCGGACACGAAGAAGAGGAGGAATCGGTACAACACCTTTTGTGCCATTGCCCCGCCTTGAGTAGAAGGAGGCTCAGGACACTTGGTCAACCTCTGCTACTCAATCTCTCGGAGACATCCGGGCTAGAGATCCCAGCTCTACTCAAATTTATTCTGTCCACACAATGGTTCAGTAACGAGGACCCACCTCAGTATTAAAAAGGGTTAACAGGGAATAAATATGGCATCGCGACTTGTCGCTCTCAGCCATCGCAACCTAACCTAACCTATCGTGCACTTGAATATTACATCATTCTGAGTAAAACTCCGCGCAATGAAGCTTATATTTTGACATCTTATAAAAAGAAGCAGCGCTCAGCAACAACCGTGCAAAGGCAGGAACGGTTAAGGCTTTTGAGAAGCTGATTGCTCTCATGGCGCAAGACTTTGGTGTGAATAGCGAAATGTGTCGCGGCCCTGAGGGCCAGTCGTGGGAATATCTGGTCAAATGCAGAGAATTTAGCTGTGGGTTCTATATGAAAATAAAACCGTTTAATATCTAAGAAATGACTTTTCAAGCCCACAAAAAACGGCCAATGATAACTGCATAACCATGTTTGTCATAATACAGAACCGCGATAATATACCATGGATGACCAATGATGAAGAATATAAAAACCACTATAGCAGGATGGACGGACCATTAAATACCAAACAAGAACCAAAGAGGACCCCGCCAAGTTAAAATGAAAAGAAAGTGACATCATCCTGCACTAAAGCAGTAATGCATAGCCCGTTTGGGCATCGACCCGTTATTCTGTCTAAAAATTAATGCGCAATAAAATACTCGGTGGACTCAGCGCATTGTATATTGCCTCTTTTTGAGGCGAGGCACAAGCTGACGTCGCAGCAAGTGTAATTTGCTCGCTTTGAGGAGAGTTAAAACAACTGAGCCCAAGCGTGTCGACGTCGGCCCGCATAAGCAGACAGCGCATTGAATGCGATGTGGGCGACTTTGACTCGCTTATTAGGGTGGTTTTTGCTGTTTGTACAAAATAGCCGTCTGTGGCCCAGTGGTTAGTGTGCGGGACTGCTGGGCGGGAGGTCGTGGGTTCGATCCCGCCTCTGAACATCTAATAATAAAAGTTTTTTTCTTTCTTTAGAAACTAGCTTTTACACATACGGTCACCTTCACCAGCTTAGTGGCGCCAGCTGTGAAGTAACTAGCCATGAAAAAGCAATTTCTCAAACTTTGCCGTTCGGATCCGGCGTTAAACTGTAGGTCCCTTTCTCTTGTGCGAAAAATTTAAAGCACACACGCCAAGAGATTGTGAGAAGCTTGGCTTGGCCCCGTTGAGGAGCTGTATAGCCAGTTTTACCTTTTACAAAATAGCTTATTTTGGCTCAATAGGTAACATTATTGGAAAGCGTTAATCTTGGCCCAGAAATCGTGAAACATGAAAGTTTATATTTGTATATTTGAATTTAAAGTATTTAAAAAGATTATTTGAATCTGGCGCCAATCAAAACTGAGTTTGCTTTTAGGGGCCCTAATGTTAAAGCAAACGTAAATATGTTGACATACTAAAAATAAATACTAGATTGTCGATGTGTACTCAGAAAAACGCGCATAACTTCGACAAACGGTATCCAAATTCATTGGGACAACAACCGTTCAACGAAGAATTAAATGGGCTTTTATAATAAAATTTAAGAAAAAATAGCATAGAGTAAAATAGTTAAACCAGTGATGGCCAAAGTAAAAATTTAACAAAAAAAGTTGAAAATGCCAGATCTGTAAGCCGCATTTCGCAGCAATCGCTTTAAATTAGTCAAACCATTTATTAAATTGTTTTAGATTCCTCTCGTCGCTATCGGAGTTGATAAAGTTACGAACAATCGGACGGTTCATTCGCGAGTTATATCTATTGATTTGAAGTAAAATAGGAAAAAGCGGTTTTTGGGCCATAACTTCAGATTTTGGGGGTGTTAGGAAAAAACCAAGTATGAGGTCATTTCAAAAGTATTTTTTCGCTGTAACACTGTGTAATTACAGCAAAAAAAATTTAATTTCTCCCTTAATTTCATGAATAGTTTTAAAACACATTTTTGTTCAAAAGGAAATGTACCATCTATATTTATAAAAGAGTTCAACCTGACTGACTGACTGGTGACCGTCGCACAGCCTAAAGCATAAAAGATAGAAAGATGAGATTTTCACTGTAGTTTTATCTTATGCTGAAAGTGAGTACTCAGAACGGATTTTGGAAAATTTTGTCGGGAAATGTGAAAAATTCGCCGAAAACTGTTGTATGAAACTTTTTTGTTTTTCATCCGATCTAGTTCAAACTTATTTTCAAAGATCTATATGACAATTCAACAACAACTGCATACCAATCTTTCGGGAAATTCACTCCCCCTGGGTGGAAAGTGGGTGGTCAAGGTTGTATGGGCGAAACATTAGTTGCCAGCGATTTGCTCCAAACTCATTTTCAAAATTACACATACTAAAACATAAAAAAACAGACTTTAATATTTTGGAAAATCTATCCCCAAAGTCGGAAAATTCAAGGAAAACTGTTGTATGAAATTTTTTTGTTTTTTATCCAATCAGATTCAAACTCATTTTCAAAGATGTATATGACAATTAAGCAACAACTGTGTTCCAATTTTCCGGAAAATTCCACCGGAAAGTCGGAAAAGCATCGGAAAATTTTGTATGGGAAACATTTTATTTTCATCCGATTGACTTGAAACTTGGTTTGCAAGCATAGTACGCAAAATATTCGACAAGTGTTTCTCAACATTGGGAAAACCCGCCCACGAGGAAAATGGCCGGAAAATTCTGCATGGAAAAAACTATTTTTCACCTGATTGGTTTGAAACTCGGTTTGTGAGAATATTAAGTGAAATAAATTGAGATGTGATTTTCCGATGTTGGAAAATTTAAACCAACGGCCGGAACATTCCTGGAAAACTCTTCATGCAAAAAACTATTTTTCATCCGATTGACTTGAAACTCTGTTTGTTTCATCCCTAATGAAATACTAAATAATTAGTGATTGCGTTTTCCGATGTTGGAAATACCGGCGGGATGCCCACTGGGAAGTGGGAGAATAGTGGGAAAATAGGTGGGTGAAAAGTGGGCGGGAGGTGGGTGTATAGTAGGCGCGAAGTGGGAGGGATGTGGGTGGGATGTGGGTGGGAAGTGGGTGGGAAGTGGGTGGAAAGTGGGCGCGAAGTGAGAGGGATGTGGGTGAGAAGTGGATTGGATCTGGGCGAGAATTAGGTGATAGATGGGTGGAATGTGGGCGGGAAGGGGGTGAAAGTTGTATAAGAAGTAGATGGAGAGTGGGTGGGTAGGGATGGGGGCGGGAAGTGGGTGGGATGTGGGCGGTAAGTAGGTGGGAGTGGGGGGAAGGGATGTGGGCGGGATGTGGGTGGGAAGTGAGTGGGAACTAAGGGGAAATGGGTGGGTGGTAATTGGGTATAGAGTGGGTGGGATGTGGGAGGGATAGGGGTGGGATGTAAGCGGGAAGTGGGTGGGATGTGGGCGGGAACTGGGAGGGATGTGGGTTGGATTTGGAAGAGATGTGGAAGGGATGAGAAAGGTATGTGGAAGAGAATTGGGCGGGATGTGGTGTGTTGCACCCGTTTTCACAAGCAGTTTCTTTAAACACAGACTTAATGCATACAAGTATTCAACATATTTTGTCAACAAATCGGTTGTGGTGACTAACTTGGCCGATTTTGATTATGGTTATACAAAACGGCAAACGGGCATATATTGCTTGCCCGATTCCTGTACAGTTAAAAAAAGCATTAGGCCAATACAAATGCCTTGACCGAAACCGAAATTCATATCGGTTTAAATCCCTGCTTTGAAGGTAAAAATGGACAAACAAAGAGCGCCACATGCTAATTTTTTTTTTTAAAACGTGCGTGGAAAAGAGTTTATAAGTGAGTATTCACAAACTGCTTAAACAATTATATTCGAAAAACTTTGTTAGATGTGTAGTACAAATTTGAACATTTTGCCCTCGAGTATAACCTGTTTATTTTTATACACTTGAAAAGTGTATTTTAATTTTGCCCAGAAGTTTGCAACGCATAGAAGGAATCATCTCCGACCACATAAAGTATATATATTCTTGATCAGCATGACGAGCTGAGTCGATTAACCTTTGTCCGTCCGTCTGTCCGTCTGTCTGTTTCTACGCGAACTAGTCCCTCAGTTTTGGAGCTATCGAGCTGAAACTTTGCATAGAGTCTTCTTTTTACTGCACGCTGCTAATATGTCATAACCGACCGGAGCGGATGACTACTTCTTGTAGCTGCCATACAAATGTTCGTTCGAAAAATGGGTTTTAGTGAGAAAAACCGGTTTGTTCTCAATATTATTGCTCTCAAACACGGTCATGGGTAATAAGTCATGTTTTGAAGCTGATTTGCGAAGTTTGGTCGAAGTCGCTAACCGTTGTGACAAGCTATTTCAAGTGTATCAAAACTTCGGTACAGACGAAGTTAGCTTTGCCTTTCTCGTTTTAAATTCTTTAAACAAAAATGACCGTCGTGCCTTTGTTGCATAATAATTCCTTATAATTCGCTGTTCATCGATGAAATTATTTTTAAAATTGTTGTTGAGTTGGTATACTAAACATATACTAATTTCTCGTCAATTGCTCCATCCTTAGTAAAGTATTTCGCAAATAAAAATTTACTCCCATGAGACTAGGGGGGGGGGGGTTAACCCCCAAAACCCTCCCCCCCGCCTACGCATAGATAGTTATATTAGTTTTAATTTGATGTATTAAACAAAAAAAAGTTATTTCTTTATTGAGATATTTGTAATTAAGTGAAAAGTCCTTTTTCAAAAATGCAAAAAACGGTAATTTGGAATTATCTCGAATACTGAGCTCCATATTCGGATTCAGCGCTTGATTTTACATAAGAATTGACATCAGAGGATAAAAAATAGTGTTAACTTGTGTAATCGTCGACTTCCAAATTTTGCCGAGTTATGCAAGCTATCGGAACATAAAGTTACGTATGCACATACCTTGTGTCCTACTACAAGCATGCCGACTTTGGGTGTAGTCGGATGTCTATTACACATATCCGTACAAAGAACGAATTGTCCCTAATAAGCAATTCAATGATAGGTAATAAATATTATTATGTGATGTACATTTGTAAGTGTATGAAAACGAAGTTTATCTTGAATGTGACTTTTCATTAGTTTTCAATATGCGTATAAGGGACAATTTGTTCTTAGTGCAGATCAGAGACCCGACGGGTAAGAACAATAGTGAGCGAGTAATACCCTCCGATTACGATTACATAGCAGTAAACAGCACCTCACCGTCGTAGAATCAGCACACTATTAATATTTTTTACTCGTGTGCTATTTTTTACATTTATTTAATTACGGTATTGTTTTTATTGTAAGAACTATTTGTTAGTACCGAATGTGGTGTAGTGAATAGTGTGTGCGACTACAGTACGAACTCGCCTACTGAGTATTTTTTTTACGGCACTACAAAACATAAACTTACGATGAAACGAGGCAGATTAGTAACTGGCACCGTAAAGACGATAACTTAATTACACACATGAACCGTGACATCGTAAAAAATGATTACTAATACCTCAAATCATACGATGTCGAAATCGCTCGTGCGCATCTGATATATGCTATTTTAGTCCGATCTGAACTGAATCGGCATGGTTGTATATAGTAGGACTCAAGGTATGTGCATTCGAAATTTAATGTCCCGATTAATATATTATAATTGGTATCTTATAAAAAGAAATAAAAATTTGTTTGTTTGATTATTCTGTAAAGTTATTTCTCCAGCCTAAATAAAAATAAAAAAAAATTCGGATTGAATGTGGCTTCAGAACATTGAGGGTTTTAACAAACCTCTAACAAATATATAGTAAGCAAGACGTGCTGGAAGAAAACGTACAATTAATTTGAGTTAATTTCCCCAAAACTACATAAGGAACGTTTGCTGTCTTCCCTGTTACCAAAGCTAGTAAACCTGTGTAATAAAAAAAAAATCTGACAAATATATCCAAACTTCGCGTGATTTTACCTGTGGCTCCTTCTACATGCAATCTTAACACATAATAATAAAAAAAAAAAAATATATATATTATAACACATATACATACCTGCAAAATTTTGAACGAAAAATGTATTGAACCAAAAGTGGCAAATTATTGTCTTAGAAGATTTTTGAGTAAGCTCAACTTTTATATCACCAGCAACTGTTAAAGATGAATTATTTGTATCCAATATATATGATTCCTTAAAATCAGTAGTCCACTTCTGTAAAAGAAGTAAGAAACAAATTAAACAGCGAACATTTTATGAGAGTAATTTAATGTGGGACAAAAGTTGTTAAGGGACAGCGATGAGAACGAATTTTAAGTTCGGGAACAGTCCTTTGGTGTACGCAAGGGGTGCAGGGGGTAGGCGGGAGTCTCCCACCAAAATTTTCAGAATTATAAATTCAAGCTTTATAAAGTTATATTATTTAAATTTAATAATGTTGGAAATAACAGTTTAAAACGAGAAAGGCAAAGCTAACTTCGTCTGTACCGAAGTTTTGATACACTTCAAATAGCTTGTCTCAACGGTTAGCGACTTCGACCAAACTTCGCAGATCAGCTTAAAAACATTGCATATTACCCATGACCGTGTTTGAGAGCAGTAATATTGAGAACAAAACAGTTTTTCTTACTAAAACCCATTTTCCGAACGATCATTTGTATGGCAGCTAAAAGAAGTAGTCATCCGATCCGGTCGGTTCCGACATATTAGCAGCATGCAGTAAAAAGAAGACTCTGTGCAAAGTTTCAGCTCGATAGCTCTAAAACTGAGGGACTAGTTCGCGTAGAAACAGACAGACGGACAGACGGACGGACGGACAGACGGACGGACAAAGCTTAATCGACTCAGCTCGTCATACTGATCAAGAATATATATACTTCATGTGGTCGGAGATGATTCCTTCTATGCGTTGCAAACTTCTGGGCAAAATTATAATACACTTTTCAAGTGTATAAATATGGGGTCCTCGCAGTTCGGAGAATAAAATTGCAACCGTTCGAGGGAGGTTTTCGAGTTGAATACAAGTCAACTTTCCAAATTCCTCTAGCAGGACAAGTTTTAAAATAATCAATGGTCAAAGTTGGTAACAGAGCGCAAAATTAAAAAGACGTCGTAAACGGAATGATAAAAGTAAAAAGTTAGATGTGTGGACGAAACTGTAATTTTGTGCAATTAAATTCAGTTTTATATTTTTTAATTTGCTTACACACCAAAGTCTCACGGAGTAAATAATTAGTTAGGTTGGAATGACACTTTCAATTTTTAGGGACAATTTTAGTCACAATTTTTCGTTTATAGGGAACAACCGTTCGTGAGAGCGATTAAGAGTGTACTTAAATTTGCAGCACAATGTTTTTGAAGAGGCTTAGAACAGAAAATTTTGTCTGTTAATAAAAAAAATTGCGATAAAGTATATATATTCTTGATCAGCGTGAAGAGCTGACATAGCCATGTTTGTCTGTCCGCCCGTCTGCTTCTATGCTATCCCCTCCGTCAGTTGTAAAGCTAAACTCTGGAGCAATACTATAGACGCACCTTGTTATTTCGGTGTACGCATAGAAAGATTAGAGAAAGAAAAACTTTGCGATTATTGTTTGAAAGAGCGTTAAAAATGAGAGAAATAAAATGACAAACAACAACACTCTTAGTGCAAAAATTAACCGTTATGTTTCATTTTCGATTTGCGCGCGGTGCATAACTATAGCCGCACAATATTATTTCTTATTCTGTGTTTACTGGCGGCGAACTTTTTTGGCGTACACTTGGTTGAGTAACTATTTGTAATAAATTCATAATTTTGCAAAGTGGGCCAGTGCTGTCAGATGTCGAGAAATGTCAATTTCTGGCGCTTAAAAGTGGGAATTGCTCATTTCGTGAAATTATCTAAAGAATTGGTCGCTCCGACAAAGTAGTGCGGAATTTTTGTTAAAACCGAATTGAATATGGTAAAAAACACGGAGAACGTAAGCCGAAAATAAGTCAGCGTGACGAGCGCCGATTAGTGAGTACTGAAAGCAATTCATAAAAGACCGCTAATGCGTTAGCGTCTGAATGTGGCCTAAAAGTGCCTCTCTCATTTTAAACGCTCTTTCAAACGATAAACGCAAGGTTTTTCTACCTCTACTCTTTCTATGCGTACACTGAAAAAACAAGGTGAGGCTATAGTATTGCTCCAGAGTTTATCTTAACCAAACTTTGCACGAAGTCTTTTGGTACAAATACACTTCATATTTGTCGGAATCAGACGGATCGGATAACTATAGCATATAGCTGGCATACAAATAATTGGTTGAAAAAGTTGTTTTAGAGCAAAAAACTTTTTTGTTTTCAATGCTATCGCTTTCAAACCTTTAAGTTTTCTATGCTTTCACATAAATTCACCAAGTTTTATTAAAATCGGACCTATATAGTATAGCTGACATACAAAAGATAGTTCTGAAAAAAGCCAAAGTTATAAACACTTTTTTGTTTTCAGTGCTATAACTCCCAAACTTGTTACGGATCAATATTCTATGCTACCACACAATCCTGTCAAGTTTGATCCAAATCGAATGACAATAGCATATAACTGCCATAGGAACGATAGGCCGAATTAGTAGTTCTAGTGAGAAAAACTTTTTTGTGGTCAATTGTAGCGTGTTTATACTTTTCAGCTATGACTATTATCTGTTTCAACACAATTTTGGAGAGTTTGATCAAAATCGCATAAATATATCGAATAGCTGCCATATAACAAACTGGCAGGCATATATCATGCTGCAAGGGTATATAAACTTCGGTCGAGCCGAAGTTAGCTTATCCAGCCCGCGTAAAAGCGTAAAGCAAAATCCGTAAACTCCAAAAGTTTTGACAGACATACATACATAGATGCTATATATTATATATCTCTTTAAATATAAAAGAGAGTGTCCTGACTGACTGACTGATTGACTGACTGACTGATTCACTGACTGATTGGCAATCATCGCACGGCCTAAACGGTAAGAGATAGAAAGCTGAAAATTGAACAGGAGTTTCTGTTAGTGGTGAACGTGCGTACCAAGACGGGGTTTTGGAAAATTCCACCCGGAAAAGTCGGAAAAGCGTCGAAAAAGTTTGTATGGGAAAAATGTTATTTTTCATCCGATTGACTTGAAACTTGGTTTGTAAGCATAGTAAGCGAAATAATTCGACACGTGTTTTCCCGATTTTGGAAAATCCGCCCACGAGGAAAATGGCCGGAAAATTCTGCGTGAAAAAAATTATTTTTCATCCAATCGGCTTGAAACTCGGTTTGCAAGGATAGAATACGAAATAGTTTGAAATGTGATTTTCCGAAGTTGGAAAATTTGACCTGACGGTCGGAAAATTCCCGGAAAATTCTGCATGAAAACAACTATTTTTCATCCGATTGACTTGAAACTCGGTTTGTAAGGACAGAATACGAAGTAAATTGAAATGTGATTTTCTGATGTTGGAAAATTTGACCCAACGGTCGGAAAATTCCCGGAAAATTCTGCATGAAAAAACTATTTTTCACCCGATTGGCTTGAAACTCGGTTTGCAAGGACAGAATTCGTAATAATTTGAAATTTGATTTTGCCATGTTGGAAAATCCGCCTAGGCGTGAAAATGCCCGGAAAATTCTACATGCAAAATAGCTACTTTTTATCCGATTGGCTTGAAACTCGGTTTGTACGGACATAATTCGATATAATTTGAAATGTGATTTTGCCATGTCGGAAAATCCGCCCAGGCGTGAAAAAGCCCGGAAAATTCTACATGCAAAATTGCTATTTTTCATCCGATTGGCTTAAAACTCGGTTTGTAGGGATAGAATACGAAATATGGATAGGAATGTGGGTGGGATGTGGTTGGTATGCAGATGTGAAGTGGGTGGAATGTGGGCGGGAAGTAGGTGGGATGCAGGTGGGATGTGGGCGGTATGTGGGCGGTATGTGGGCGGAAAGTTGGTGGAAAGTATGTGGGAACTGGGTGGAATGGGATGAAGAGTGGATGGGAGGGATGGGGGTGGAAGTTGGAGGGGCAACCGATCAGCAAAAAGCATACTGTTAAAGGCGCAGCGAAGCGCGTCGGGTTATTTGCTAGTAATATATATATACACTGCCAAGCACTTGAATAGGGACAAGCATTTTAACGCGAATAAACAACTTTTTGACTGAAACAATCAAATTGAATCAAAAGGCAAATATTTTTTAGCATTCAGTACTTCATTCTTTATTGAATTAACAAAAAAAATTTTTTTAAATAAACGTAGTCTTCTGTTAAAAAATTTTTTTTCAACGAGCTCTTCAAAAATGGCATATTTTTATCATGCACTTGAATAGGGACAAACGTGATTTCATCATTCTGAGTAAAACTCCGCGCAATGAAGCTTATATTTTGACATCATATAAACGTTTTAAGTAGAAATAAATACTGTGGTGGGCGGTAAGCACTAACTGATGTCGAAAAAGGCCAAAATAATGGCTTATAAGGAGTGAAATCTTACCTACAGGCAAATTGCTGGAAAAAATTAGAATAAGCTAAAGTGCTGTATGCAATTTTCTTGAAAACCCATCAAATTATGGGAATAACACGAAAGACCGCACCAAAAAAACATTTTCACGTACTGCAGAAGAGCGAATTGTTCAAAAAGCTTAATATTTACACCGTTCAGCTTCAAAAAATCCTTTAAAATTACAATTAAACGCAAGTATCGATACGGTACGGAGAGTTATCCATAAAGCTGAATACCTAAGAAGATTAAAACTAAAAATAAAAACCCAACACTTCATACCCAACGTAAAGATTCTCGTCAAGTTTTTGCTCGAAATTATATGACTTGACATGTCCCATATTATCAGATGGTGCGCCACACCACAACACCCTTCTCACGCTATGGTGACGGGACAGAAAGTGTTCTTATCGAATATCATGGAAATAATAGGAAAAACCTCATATCCATACAAGTTGAAGCGTTTCTTAACTGAAAACTCCACGGTATGCCATTCCTTCTTTCGAGTCATATAATTTCAAGGAAAAACTTGACGAGGATCTTTACGTTGGGTATGAAGTAGTGGGTTTTTTTTTTAAATTTCCTAGAGGTTCAGCTTTACGTACAACTCTCCGTACCGTATCGACACTTACATTTAATTGTAATTTTAAATGATTTTTTGAAGCTGAACGGTGTAAATATTGAGCTTTTTGAACAATTCGCTCTTCTGCAGTACGTGAAAATGTTTTTTTGGTGCGGTCTTTCATGTTATTCCCATAATTTGATAGGTTTTCAAGAAAATTGCATACAACACTTTAGCTTATTCCAATTTTTTCCAGCAATTTGCCTGTAGGTAAGATTTCACTCCTTATAAGCCATTATTTTGGCCTTTTTCGACATCAGTTAGTGCTTTACCGCCCACCACAGTATTTATTTCTACTTAAAACGTTTATATGTTGATAAAAGATCAACTTCATTGCGCGGAGTTTTACTCAGAATGATGAAATCACGTTTGTCCCTATTCAAGTGCATGATAAAAATATGCCATTTTTGAAGAGCTCGTTGAAAAAAAAATTTTTTAACAGAAGACTACGTTTATTTAAAAAAATTTTTTTTGTTAATTCAATAAAGAATGAAGTACTGAATGCTAAAAAATATTTGCCTTTTTATTCAATTTGATTGTTTCAGTCAAAAAGTTGTTTATTCGCGTTAAAATGCTTGTCCCTATTCAAGTGCATGGCAGTGTATCTCTATAAATATAAAAGAGAGTGTCCTGACTGACTGACTGATTGGCAATCATCGCACAGCCTAAACAGTAAGAGATAGAAAGCTGAAATTCAGACAAGAGTTTCTGTTAGTAGTGAAAGTGCGTACTAAGATGGGTTTTTGGAAAATTCCACCCGGAAAAGCGTCGGAAAAGTTAGAATGGGAAAAATTTTATTTTTCATCCGATTGACTTGTAATTTGGTTTGTAAGCATAGTACGCGAAATAATTCGACACGTGTTTTCCCGATTTTGGAAAATCCGCCCACGAGAAAAATGGCCGGAAAATTCTGCATGCAAAAATTTATTTTTCATCCGATTGGCTTCAAACTCGGTTTGTAAGGATAGAATATGAAATAGTTTGAAGTGAGATTTTCCGATGTTGGAAAATTTGACCCAACGGTCGGGAAATTCCCGGAAAACTCTTCATGCAAAAAACTATTTTTCATCCGATTGACTTGAAACTCTGTTTGTAGGGATGGAATACTAAATAATTAGTGATTGCATTTTGTGATGTTGGAAATACCTGCGGGATGCCCACTGGGAAGTGGGAGAATAGTGGGAAAATAGGTGGGTGGGAAGTGTGCGGGAGGTGGGTGTGTAGTGGGAGGGATGTGGGTGGGATGTGGGTGGGAGGTGGGTGAAAAATGAGTGGGAAATAGGGGGAAGTGGGTGGGATGTGGGAGGGATGGGGGTGGGATGTAAGCGGGAAGTGGGTGGGATGTGGGCGGGAAGTGGGAAGGATGTGGGTGAGAAGTGGATTGGATATGGGCGGGAATTGGGTGATAGGTGGGTGGAATGTGGGCAGGAAATGGGTGGAAAGTGAGTGGGAACTGGGTGGGATGTGGGTGGTATGTGGAAGGGATGTGAAAGGGATGTGGAAGGGATGTGGAAGGGATGTGGGTGGGAACTGTGGGGAAGTGGGTGGGAAGTGGATGGGATGTGCGCAGGAAGTGGGAGGGATGGGGGTGGGATGTGGAAGGGATGTGGGCGGGAAGTGGGAGGGATGGGATGTGGAAGGGATGTGGGCGGGATGTGGGTGGGAAGTGAGTGGGAACTAAGGGGAAGTGGGTGGGTGGTAATTGGGTGAAGAGTGGGTGGGAAGAGGATGGGATGTGGGCGGGAAGTGGAAGGGATGTGGGTGCGAAACGGATGGAAGTTGTGTAAGAAGTGGATGGGGAGTGAAGAACGCAGCAGCAAAGTCGCAACGGTGAAAAAGCAAAGTAGTAAAACGCTGATTTCATGATTAGATTTCGGGCTCTCCAGAGAAAACTTTAAGGAATATTTTCAAATGTGGTAAATATTTGACTCTCACGATTGACTTCAAACTGATCCGAAAATTGGTTCTATACTGTTAAAGGCGCAGCGAAGCGCGACGGGCTTTTTGCTAGTCTATATATACAGGGTTGCCCATATTCGACGGACACACGTTTTTTTTTTTTAAAATCAAAGAAAAAAATAAAAATTTGGCGGTTGGCAATCTTAATCATTTAATTTGTTCCAAGTAGATTTGTTTACATCAATTTTTGAATATGATATCTCTCAAATGGCCGCCTCTGGCGTTGTTGGCGTATTGTGCCCTTTTTGCAGCATTTTCCATCGATTTCGCCAACATTTCGGCCGGAATAGCGGCTATTTCTTCACGAATGTTGTCCTTGAGCTCTTCTACGGTCCTTGGCTTGTTAACGTAAACCTTTGACTTCAAATATCCCCACAAGAAGAAGTCAGGCGGCGTCAAATCGGGCGAACGCGGTGGCCAGTCCAAATCACCACTTTTCGACATCAAACGGCCCGGAAACAATTTCTTCAGAAAATCGATTGTTATGCGACTTGTGTGCGGTGGAGCGCCGTCTTGTTGAAACCAGAACTGCCTCATACGCTTTCGACGAATAATTGGTATCACAAAATTGGTCATCATGTCGCGATAACGCTCCTGGTTGATGGTAACAGCATGGCCATTTTCATTTTGGAAGAAAAACGGCCCGATGACCGTTTTCGCACTAACGGCGCACCAAACTGTGACTTTTTCGTCATGAAGAGGCACTTCTTGAATCTCCTGAGGATTTTCAGTGGCGTAAATACGGCAATTTTGCTTATTTACGGTCCCATTTCACACATTTCGGTCACATTTTTTAATTTTTTAAAAGCACGTTGAGTTTTCACAATTGACTTGTTCCGTCTAATGTAAATTTCAACTACGACGCTTCAAACGCGGTATGTCATTAAGCGATCTGACATCTCTGTCAAAAGTTATGGCGTTGCCAGATGGGTCCGTCGAATATGGGCAACCCTGTATAAAAGAGTTCAACCTGACTGACTGACTGACTGGTGACCGTCGCACAGCCTAAACCATAAAAGATAGGAAACTGAGCTTTGTACAGTAGTTTTATCTTAAGGCCTGTATCCAGCACTGCGGAAAATTCCTGTCAGGAGTTTGCTATTTATTTCTTGTGTGTGTGGAACACAACTAAATCAGTGTGACCATGCACCTAACAGGTGGAAGGTCACTCTGATCAATCAGCTGTTAAGCACTGTTAACTATTTGAATTTAAATAAATTTAAAAATATACACATAATATTTTCTGCAGTAAGCATGCTGCTCGTATTATGGGCTACACTCTTTACACTTGGGGATGATAAACCGATGGCATGACACTTTTCAGTGTGTCCCGGATGGCACAAAACATTATTGCAGCATGTTGTTAACTGCATTACTTTATAATGCAATCTTCTCCAAAATAGTATGACCTCTTGGTTGTATGCCAATCGAATGAAGTCTCTAATCGTAGGATGCCTAAATTCATTTGCATTTATATTAGGGATTTTGTCTTTTGTGCTGTCGAATGAAGTCTCTAATCGTAGGATGCCTAAATTCATTTGCATTTATATTAGGGATTTTGTCTTTTGTGCTTTGGTCGATGGGCGAACCGCTGGAACATAGCCAAAACCATACGAAATTTACTTAAGTGCGACTCGCGGTACCTTGGCATGACCGCCGGTTGACCGGGAAAGTCCATGTGACATGTGGGCAGTAGCTACGGCATTAGAGCTCCATTGGCTTCTTAGTCCTAGTAGCGGTTTATCTGGGCGATCCCGGTTTGCGGCATGATCCACTGCCCTCAAGAAACTAGAGTCTTCTATGTGGTGCATACAACTATATACATATATACCGCGATGTGGACGCTTTGCCATTATGCGACCAAATCAATGTGCACACCAGCAGTAATCATGACCAATTGGTGCACCACTCCAGCAGATTTGCCTATGATCTGGCGACACACAGATTAGGAAGGCGTCTTAAACAACGACATCTCTCCGACCTTTTTGTCTATAGACAGCATCCCCCTGACGGCCTCATCAATTTGGCATAAGTGTGCCTTTGGCACCATCCCCTACCAATCTTTGCACGATGATGGTTCCCCAGCCAGATGTCAGCTCATAACAAAAAAATATAAAAGCATTTCCCCCAAAGTGTTCGCTCATCACATCCAAAATAATTGTTGGCAATATATTCCTGCGCTGTGCATCAGCTGTTCTCTCCATCCACACACGCTATCGATATGCCAACTATCGATAAGAAACTGTGGATTACGTTCATGTTGCTGGATACACAAGCAACGAAAAGTTAAACTAAAAATTCCTGCCGCAGTTTTTTTTATATGAAGTTTGACAGGAATTTTTAGTTTCCGCGGTGCTGGATACCCGGCTTTATACTAAAAATGAGTACTAAGATCGGATTTTGGAAAATTCTGTCGGGAAATGTGGAAAATTCGCGGAAAACTTTTTTATTAAACTTTTTTGTTTTTCATCCGATTCAGATCAAACTCATTTTGTAAGATCTATATGAAAATTTAACAATAACTGCATACCAAACTCCCGGAAAATTCACCCCCCTGGGTGGAAAGTGGGTGGTCAAGTTTATAAGGGCGAAAGGGCCAGCGATTTGCTACAAACTCATTTTCAAAATTACATACAGTATGTCAAGAAAGTGTTTTGACACAGGAAAAAAATTCACATTTTACACTTTTATTGCAAAAAGAGGCTTTCTATAAATGTTAAAATTTTGTTCTTATTTTATTCTGATTCTGTATCGTCCCTAGAACTGGTATGCAAAAAAAGTAGCCAAATCCATCAAGTTTTAGTATTTAAAAAAATAAAAAACAAATAAAAACGCAATTTCAAAGTGTCAAGAAAGTGTTTTGACAAAAGTCAAAACACTTATATCTTCAGTACAGGAGCTTTAATGGAAATAAATATTAATGATTCTAGATAATTTTGACATGCTGAACCCGAATCTGGCTATATAAACTCCATATCTTCCATGGATTAGCTGCAAACTTAAATTATAAGGCAGAAAATGGCTCATTTTACCCTTTTGAAGCACATTCGAATCTCGTAGAAATCAGCTCATTTTTAAATTTTCGATCTCAACATTCAATAGTACGTACCAATATGAATACAATATAATAAATACTCTAATCATTTCATAGGTTATAAGTTCATGATCAATCCGCAAAAAATGGCTGACTTGTATGCAATTTTGTGAATGGGTGAGAGAATTCAGCAGAATCGGTTGGACTTTTAATAAAATCGCCTTATAATCCATAGTGCATATGACACTAAATATATATTTGTTGAAATTTGAAGGCGTGTCCCGCATTTTCTCATATTTTTCAACAGCATTTCCTTACAGCTACACTATTGTTTAATCGAAAAGCACCCGATAATGTGTCCGATGAAACAGATTTTAATTATTTCTTGTGTACTATGGGTTTGATGCTATATTACAAAGAAAATATCATTTTCAAAATAATCGGATTTTTACAAGATTCGAATGTACCAAAAAGGGGTAAAATGAGCCATATTCTGCATTTTAATTTATATTTGCAGCTAATCCATGGAAGATATGTAGTTTATATAGTTTATGTCAAAATTATCTAGAATCATTAATATTTAATTCCATTAAAGCTCCTGTACTGAAGATATAAGTGTTTTACTTTTGTCAAAACACTTTCTTGACACTTTGAAATTGCGTTTTTATTTGTTTTTTATTTTTTTAAATACTAAAACTAGATGGATTTTTCAACTTTTTTTTGCATACCAGTTCTAGTGACGATACAGAATCAGAATAAAATAAGAACAAAATTTTAACATTTATAGAAAGCCTCTTTTTTGCAATAAAAGTGTAAAATGTGAATTTTTTTCCTGTGTCAAAACACTTTCTTGACATACTGTATAATAAAACATAGGAAACGTGACTATAAAATTTTGGAAAATCTATCCATGAAGTCGGAAAATTCACGGAAAACTGTTGTATGAAACTTTTTTGTTTATTATCAGATTATATTAAAACTCATTTTGAAAGATCTATATGAAAATTCAATAATAACTGTGTACCAATTTTCCGGAAAATCACAGCCGGAAAAGTCGGAAAAGAGTCGGAAAAGTTTGTATGGTTAAAATTTTTTTATCCGATTGAATTGAAACTTGGTAGTACGAAAAATAATTCGACATATGTTTTCCCGAGGAAAATGGCCGGAAAATTCTGCATGCAAAAAACTATTTTTCATCCGATTGGCTTAAAACTCGGTTTGTGAGTATAGTAAGTGAAATAAAATGAGATGTGATTTCCGATGTTGGAACATTTGACCCAACGGTCGGAAAATACCTGAAAAACTCTGCATGCAAAAAAATATTTTTCACCCGATTGACTTGAAACTCGGTTTGAAGGGATAGAATACGAATTAATATGTGATTGCATTTTCCTGTTTTAAATACCGCCGGGATGCCCATTGGGAACTGGGAGAATAGTGGGTGGAAGTGGGTGATAAGTGGGCGGGAAGTGGGAGGGAATGGGGCGGGAAGTGGGTGGGATGTGGGCGGGAAGTAGGTGGGAGTGGGGGGAAGGGATGTGGGTGGTATGCAAATGCAAAGTGGGTGGGATGTGGGCGGGAAGTGAGTGGGATGCGGGCGGGAAGTGGGCGGAAAATGGATGGAATATGAGTGGGAGCTGGGAGATCTTGGGCGTAAAGTGGGTGGGATGTGGATGAACTGTAGGTGGGGAGTGGATGTGATGTGGGCGGGAAGTGGGAGGGATGTGGGTGAGATGAGGGCGGGAAGTGTGTGGGAACTGGGTGGAATTGGATGCAGAGTGGGGGTGGGAGTTGGAGGAAAAACCCATCAGCAAAGAGCATACTGTTAAAGGCGCAGCGAAGCGCGTCGGATTATTTGCTAGTATCTCTATAAATATAAAAGAGAGTGTCCTGACTGACTGACTGACTGATTGGCAATCATCGCACAGCCTAAACGGAAAGAGATAGAAAGCTGAAATTTGGACAGGAGTTTCTGTTTGTGGTGAAAGTGCGTACTAAGACGGGGTTTTGGAAAATTCCACCCGGAAAAGTCGGAAAAGCGTCGAAAAAGTTTGAATGGGAAAAATTTTATTTTTCATCCGATTGACTTGAAACTTGGTTTGTAACCATAGTAAGCGAAATAATTCAACACGTGTTTTCTCGATTTTGGAAAATCCACCCACGAGGAAAATGGCCGGAAAATTCTGCATGCAAAAATTTATTTTTCATCCGATTGGCTTCAAACTCGGTTTGTAAGGATAGAATATGAAATAGTTTGAAGTGAGATTTTCCGATGTTGGAAAATTTGACCCAACGGTCGGGAAATTCCCGGAAAACTCTTCATGCAAAAAACTATTTTTCATCCGATTGACTTGAAACTCTGTTTGTAGGGATGGAATACTAAATAATTAGTGATTGCATTTTGTGATGTTGGAAATACCTGTTGGATGCCCACTGGGAAGTGTGAGAATAGTGGGAAAATAGGTGGGTGGGAAGTGTGCGGGAGGTGGGTGTGTAGTGGGCGCGAAGTGGGAGGGATGTGGGTGGGAGGTGGGTGGAAAATGAGTGGGAAATAGGGGGAAGTGGGTGGGATGTGGGAGCGATAGGGGTGGGATGTAAGCGGGAAGTGGGAGGGATGTGGGTGAGAAGTGGATTGGATATGGGCGGGAATTGGGTGATAGGTGGGTGGGATGTGGGCAGGAAGTGGGTGGAAAGTGAGTGGGAACTGGGTGGGATGTGGGTGGTATGTGGAAGGGATGTGGAAGGGATGTGAAAGGGATGTGGAAGGGATGTGGAAGGGATGTGGGTGGGAACTGTGGGGAAGTGGGTGGGAAGTGGATGGGATGTGCGCAGGAAGTGGGAGGGATGGGGGTGGGATGTGGAAGGGATGTGGGCGGGAAGTGGGAGGGATGGGATGTGGAAGGGATGTGGGCGGGATGTGGGTGGGAAGTGAGTGGAAACTGGGGGGAAGTGGGTGGGTGGTAATTGGGTGAAGAGTGGGTGGGAAGTGGGAGGGATGTGGGTGCGAAACGGGTAGAAGTTGTGTAAGAAGTGGATGGGTAGTGAAGAACGCAGCTGCAAAGTCGTAACGATGAAAAAGCAAAGTAGTAAAAGTTGATTTCAAGCCTATGTATGTATGGTTCGATTTCGGGGCTCTATAGAGGAAAAAAATTTAAGGAATATTTTTAAATTTGGTAAATATTTGACGCTCACGATTGACTTCAAACTGATCCGAAAATTGGTTCTATACTGTTAAAGGCGCAGCGAAGCGCGACGGGCTTTTTGCTAGTCTATATATACAGGGTTGCCCATATTCGACGGACCCATGTTTTTTTTAAAAAAATCAAAGAAAAAAATAAAAATTTGACGGTTGGCAATCTTAATCATTTAATTTGTTCCAAGTAGATTTGTTTACATCAATTTTTGAATATGATATCTCTCAAATGGCCGCCTCTGGCGTTGATGGCGTATTGTGCCCTTTTTGCAGCATTTTCCATCGATTTCGCCAACATTTCGGCCGGAATAGCGGCTATTTCTTCACGAATGTTGTCCTTGAGCTCTTCTACGGTCCTTGGCTTGTTAACGTAAACCTTTGAATTCAAATATCCCCACAAGAAGAAGTCAGGCGGCGTCAAATCGGGCGAACGCGGTGGCCAGTCCAAATCACCACTTTTCGACATCAAACGGCCCGGAAACAATTTCTTCAGAAAATCGATTGTTATGCGACTTGTGTGCGGTGGAGCGCCGTCTTGTTGAAACCAGAACTGCCTTATACGCTTTCGACGAATAATTGGCATCACAAAATTGGTCATCATGTCGCGATAACGCTCCTGGTTGATGGTAACAGCATGGCCATTTTCATTTTGGAAGAAAAACGGCCCAATGACCGTTTTCGCACTAACGGCGCACCAAACTGTGACTTTTTCGTCATGAAGAGGCACTTCTTGAATCTCCTGAGGATTTTTCAGTGGCGTAAATACGGCAATTTTGCTAATTAACGGTACCATTTCACACATTTCGGTCACATTTTTTAATTTTTTAAAAGCACGTTGAGTTTTCACAATTGACTTGTTCCGTTGAATGTAAATTTCAACTACGACGCTTCAAACGCGGTATGTCATTAAGCGATCTGACATCTCTGTCAAAAGTTATGGCGTTGCCAGATGGGTCCGTCGAATATGGGCAACCCTGTATAAAAGAGTTCAACCTGACTGACTGACTGACTGGTGACCGTCGCACAGCCTAAACCATAAAAGATAGGAAACTGAGCTTTGTACAGTAGTTTTATCTTATACTAAAAATGAGTACTAAGATCGGATTTTGGAAAATTCTGTCGGGAAATGTGGAAAATTCGCGGGAAACTTTTTTATGAAACTTTTTTGTTTTTCATCCGATTAAGTTCAAACTCATTTTGTAAGATCTATATGAAAATTTAACAATAACTGCATACCAAACTCCCGGAAAATTCACCCCCCTGGGTGGAAAGTGGGTGGTCAAGTTTATAAGGGCGAAAGGGCCAGCGATTTGCTCCAAACTCATTTTCAAAATTACATATAATAAAACATAGGAAACGTGGCTATAAAAAGTGGCAGTGGGCGCGAAGTGGGTGGGAAGTGGGAAGGATATGGGTGGAAAGTAGGTGGGAAGTGGGTGGAAGTTGTGTAAGAAGTGGGGGGGGTGTGGATTCTATGGGGGTGGTAAGAATTCAGCAGCAAAGTCGTACCGGTGAGAAAGCAAAGTAGTAAAACGTTGATTTCTATTCCTATGTATGTAAAATTCAATTTCTTGGCTCTCCAGAGGAAAATAATTTATAAAATATTTTCAAATTTGGTAAATATTTAACTCTCACGTTTGACTTCAAACTTATTCTGATATTTGTTCTATACTGTTCAAGGCGCAGCGAAGGGCGACGGGATTTATGTTAGTATATTTATATATAAAATTTTTTTGAGGGTCGCAAATTATTCCTTCTCATACATACCTTTGCACAAACTTAATATAATCTACGTACCTCCGGTACAGAGTATAACAAGTAGCGAATAGCCTCATCCAATTAAACACATCGATAGTTTTAAAAATATATTGACCGAATTTTAAAATAATGATGTTGGAATTTCACAAAGCTGGCAGCCAAAAAATGCACAGACATATGTAGCCAAAGAAAAAGAAGAGTAACGGAACTGTGGTGCTCAGGCAATATTTTGGATTAAGCTGTTTTTCTCAGGGCGAGATAGAGAGTGAGCATGAGAGGGATCCTCCCACACTCATACAAATCAGGTATGTGTATTACAAATATGCCATGCATCTCTTGGCTCTATGAGACATGACATCTGCTACCTGTGTTATAATAAGGGGGGAAGGTAAAGAGTGATGAGCGGTTGAAGGGGAGGTGGGGAAAAGCGGGAAAGCCAACTTAAATTGAGTTATAATTGAAGAGTGCTGATGCTGTTTTGAAATTAACATTCTTCATTCATTAACATACGTTAATGAGGCATTTTCTTTGTCTCTTTTACAATCTTCTAATTAGATGGCATGAGATGTACTCTATGGAGTCATCTGTCAGTTCGCAATCTATTTCAACTTCTCCTTCTCCTGCCTGCTCTGCTATGGCTGAGTTAGCAGCAACACTTGCTAAGCTGGTAATTGAGGAAATGTCAATATCCAGCAACGGCACTGGCTCCACCTCAACATTTGCCCTCATTTCCAAAATCTCTCGACGACGCACAGTGTAAGATTTTGCCAATCTAGGGGGACTTTAATCAAAAAAAAAAGTGCTTCAAATTGAATAATTTTTTTTAAATTCTAGTAAAATATCCACTTGTTATGAAGATAAACAAAAATCAGAGTTAAATTATCATTAACAGCAATAAAATGGTCATTAAACACGCACCATTGCAACTCTTGAAAAATTAAATTTGACAATTAGCATCAGGCACAAAAATAAAGTGATTAAAATTTTGCCGTCAGTGTTTTGTTTCCAAGAAGAGCTATTATTATCTTATTCTTGAATAGTTATACTGCAAAAATTTTAATACCAAAAGATTTATTACCTTTACTCGAACGTTTTATATATAAACACTTAAAAACTAGTCAAGTTGCAAAAAAACATGTTGTTTTTATGGACTACAACTTGTAAGTTTCTTCGAGTTCGGCCACGCCACCACATGGAGAACAAGCGGGTGGATTCCCAGAACATATTTACAAAAAAACCGTCCGCATGTTTCCGCCATTTCAAGTTTTTCATTTTATTGTAATTAAATCTGCCGTCAAATTGACATGTTATCGAGACACTGCTGGCAAAAGCAGTATACTATTTGGTGGTATTTTGCTGTTGAACGGTCACACTGCAGTTAACATGACAGCAATTGTAATAAGCTCACTGCTTCGCTAGCTTTGCTGATTCAAGCACCTAGTTTGAGCAGTCTTACTTAAATGAAGGAAATATGCGAAGCGCTTTTCGAATTTTGGCTTGCCAGCCCCAAGCCTGCAAAGCTTGAACCGACTTTAAATCACACCTCAGCATTTTTTGGAAAAGATTTAAACTATGAAAAGTTATATACTCGAATAAAAAAGCTAACCCACGGTTTCCAATTGAGATGGGGTAAATAAAAAAAATAAATGCAGCAGAGTTTCTTCTCGACCTGGAACCTTCCAAATTTATATCCGTGCTATGAATTAGTCAAGCACTCAAAAATGTTGTGTTACCCGGAAAATATTACTGTGACTGAGATATCTGCTCAAATAGACTTGCAATCGCTTATAGATCACACAGTAAAAAGATTAATAAGTGCACAAGAAGAGGTTTTTATGTCTTTTCCAGAAGTTAAAGATGAAGTAAGCATAATAATAAAATGGGGATGCGATGGTGCTGAACAGAATCGGTACAAACAAAAATTTTCAGACGAAAGCCCTTTTTCTATCTCAATGGTACCTATTCAACTTATATCAACGATGAAAGGAACCACCACAGTTTTTTGGCAAAACCCAGCTCCATCATCGACCAGATATTGTCATCCGATCAAATTTCTTTTTACGAAAGAAACTCGCTATGTCATTTTGAAGGAAGTGAAGAACATCCAGGATCAAATTTCAGTTTTAACTCTAACTTGCATTGGAACAGACCGTTTTAATTTTAAAGTTAGGGCTACCCTTGTTTTATGTATGATTGACGGAAAAGTCTGCAATGCGCTGTCAGCATATAAATCCTCACAAGCATGTTACTTATGCGGTGCATCACCAAAAATGATGAACCAAACTAGTGCCTTATCCGAACTCAAAATTGATCAAAATATGCTTGCACTTGGTCTTTCATTACTACATGCTTGGATAAGATTTATTGAATGCTTGCTTCACATCTCGTACAGGATTGAAATAAAGAAGTGGTACGTGACAGGTGAGGTTAATAAGGCTAAAGTAGCGGAAAGGAAGAAAGAAATTCAAAACAGTTTTAAAACTAAAATGCGGCTTTTAGTGGATATGCCAAAACAAAAAACCGGCAATACCAATCGATGGTAATACAGCCAGAAGACTTTTCAATGACGCCGAAACAACATCAGAAATAACAGGCTTGAATATCGATCTGGTAAAAAGGTTTCGCACAATACTAATTTGCATAGGAAGTGGATACCCTATAAATGTACAGGCTTTTGAACGCTTCACAAAAGAAACTACTGAATTGTATGGTACTATATGCCAGTAACTGTGCACAAAATTTTATACCATTAACATGATATAATTTCTTCTTGCATTCTTCCCATAGGTAATTTTTCCGAAGAATCTCAGGAGTCAAGAAATAAAGATTCAAGAAATTATTGCGAATTTTTTACGAGAAAAACATCACGAGTTGACACGAATACGGATTTATAGGGAGTTTACGTAGAACCCCAAAAACAACACAGGTGTTCGCATTATTATTGAGCCATCAAACTTTTGAAGATAATTCCGATTCAGATTAAATTCGAGCTAAGTGCATATATTGTTATGTCCGTCTGTCCGTTTGTCCAACTGTCCGTCTGTCCATTTGTCTGTCCGTCCGTTTGTCTGTCTGTCCGTTTGTCTGTCTTTCTGTTTTCAAGTTATCGCCTCCGTCAGTTAAAGAAATCTTAATCAATCGTTTTAAAAACTAGTTCTATAGAGAAAAACTTTTTAGAGTGAAGCTCTTTTACGGACGTCAGACTGGGGGAATAAATCTTGAAAAATTTTGTCTTTGCGACAGATTTTTTGGGGGATGTCTTTGAATTCTCTCTTTGTGTTTTGTATTTGCAAAATCAGCAGCTTTTATCTTTGCAGTAGAAGCAGGTAGGTTGTGTGTGGAGTGGGATAGTGTGAGGTGGAAGTGGGGGGGAAGTGGTGGGAATCAGGTGAAGATTTGGTGGTGATCTGGCGGGGATTTGATGCTAATCTGGTGTGGATCTGGTGGGGATCTGATGGAGATCTGGTGGGGATCTGGTGAGGATCTGGGGTGGGTCAGGTGGGGATCTGGTTTAGTTCTGGTGGGGATCTGGTTTAGGTCTGGTGGGGATCAGGTCAGGAGCTGGTAGGGATCTGATGGGGATTTGGTGGGGATCTAGTGCGGATCTGGTGGTGATCTGGTGGGGATTTGATGGAGATCTGGCGGGGATCTATTGGGGATCTAGTGGTGATCTAATGGTGATCTGATGGAGATCGGGTGGGAAATCTAGTAGGGATCTGGTGAGGATCAGGTGGGGATCTGGTTTAGTTCTGGTGGGGATCTGGTTTAGGTCTGGTGGGGATCAGGTCAGGAGCTGGTAGGGATCTGATGGGGATTTGGTGGGGATCTGGTGAGGATCTGGTGGTGATCTGGTGGGGATCTGGTGGAGATCTGGCGGTGATCTATTGGGGATCTACTGGTGATCTGGTGGTGATCTGATGGAGATCGGGTGGGAAATCTAGTAGGGATCTGGTGAGGATCAGGTGGGGATCTCGGCGAGATGTGGTGGGGATCTGTTGGAGATCTGGTGAAGATCTGGATCAGTGACTTAACATTGACTTAACATTGACTTAACAGTGACTTAACAGTGACCTATTATTTTTAAAATTATATAACCTTTATTTATACAGAATCCAAAAGGTGTATTTTTGCCATTACTTAAGTCGATTGTATGAACGTAAAGCGCTTCGCTCGTACCGTGCGTCCCATGACACACACTCTTTTTTTTTGTAATTAGTTATAGCTTCACCAAATTCATATAAGTCGGGTTCTGGCTAAAACTTAAAAATGCGATTTTGTATGAAAGGTGGGAGTAGTTTTTGTCTGATGTTGTTTATCTTAGAAACATACCTCTACGTATGGCCAAAAAACTCTTCCATTTCAAATTTCACTGTGCGACGTTTGCTTCTATTCTGCCAAAAATTAATAAATAAAATAAAATAAAGCCCCTCGAAAGAGAGCAGCTGTGGTGAGTACGTCACCTTATAGTAAATTCACCTTGAGCCAGACGAGCAAATATAGGTCGGCGAACGCGTTATGCAAATGATGTGGCATAACTAAGACAATCACAGACATCGCAGTGTGAACGTAATGACCCTGTAAAAGGTAAAACTGGCTATACAGCTCCTCAACGGGGCCAAGCCAAGCTTCTCTCAATCTCTTGGCGTGTGTGCTTTAAATTTTTCGCACAAGAGAAAGGGACCTACAGTTTAATGCCGGATCCGAACGGCAAAGTTTTGAGAAATTGCTTTTTCTCCTCCCGCCCAGCAGTCCAGCACACTAACCACTGGGCCACAGACGGCCATGTAATGACCCTGTACCTGTACTGAATCTTGCACGGCGATCACGAGTACGTCGTGCTGTTTTGGCTGAAATGATACGTGCTGCACTGACGAGGCGCTTGTAAGCCCTATAAGTAGCATCACACACACCCAACTCCTACACAATACCTGCCCCTCTCCCATCCCCATATCTCATCCCCGGGCCGAACTAAGGTGTCACTCGGACCACGCCGAGAGTCAGCCTGGCTGGAGGCCTGGGTAACAAATAGTCTAGTCTCGAACGGTGGGCTGAGGCAAGTGCCGACTGCCCGTTTTAAGTAGCCTTGCCAACGGTGGGCTTTGGCCGGTGGTCGAATGTATGGAAGCGCAAGAAAAGGACCTTCTAGCTTGAAGAAAAGTAACCAACTAAAGTTTAAGCAGGATATCCATATCCCAGCAACTGCTGTCGCAAGACAGTTTGAGAAAAGGCAGATAAACCGGGAGCGTCGAAGCCTAGTGAGAGACGAGAAACGCGCACCAGCGCGCAAAAGCCCACCACGGGGTCCTTACCGAGCTCCTGCGGTTAGGAAGAATATGGAAACAAAAAGGGACCATCCCCTGCCCCCAACGGGAACACTCTCCAGCAGAAAAGGGGGAGGAAAAAGGCCACCTCCAGCAGGACTCCTTTCCTGCAAGAGGACAGCGAGAAGGTCTAGACTTAGAGCCCTCTGTGGCTCTTGAGCCAAGTAGTACCTGAGATACCTCAGGTAGGTCACACATCGGAAGCAGCCCTCCGGACATCAGAGGTGCAATTACTCATCCCTGCCCCAAAGAGAAGAAGCGCTGACATAACGCCGCCAACTGCTACGGCGTCAGTGCACAGCCGTAACGTCGAAAGACGCAACGGAAGACACAATCGACGGGCCCAGCACGTCCAAGGCCGCTTGAGGAAGTCCTTGACCTTATCTTCTCCAGCAAGTCACTGGAACCTTTTATAAAGGATTGGCAGGTCTCATTAGAGGAATCTATGTCAGATCATAGAATAATTCAATTTAGATTGAAAGCACGCAGCAAAGCTGGAACACCCGTAAAACAAATTGGCGAGGCTTCTATTGCACGATAGGAAATTAACAGAAACACCCCCTAGAACTAGAAATTGTGGTCGACGAACTAAAAAAAAACGAGAAAGGCAAAGCTAACTTCGTCTGTACCGAAGTTTTGATACACTTGAAATAGCTTGTCTCAACGGTTAGCGACTTCGACCAAACTTCGCAGATCAGCTTAAAAACATTACATTTTACCCATGACCGTGTTTGAGAGCAGTAATATTGAGAACTAACCAGTTTTTCTCACTAAAACCTATTTTTCGAACGAACATTTGTATGGCAGCTACAAGAAGTAGTCATCCGATCCGGTCGGTTCCGACATATTAGCAGTGTGCAGTAAAAATAAGACTCTGTGCAAAGTTTCAGCTCGATAGCTCCAAAACTGAGGGACTAGTTTGCGTAGAAACAGACAGACGGACAGACGGACGGACGGACAGACGGACAGACGGACGGACAAAGGTTAATCGACTCAGCTCGTCATGCTGATCAAGAATATATATACTTTATGTGGTCGGAGATGATTCCTTCTATGCGTTGCAAACTTCTGGGCAAAATTATAATACACTTCAAGTGTATAAATATAATCGATGCTTACGAAAAGAAAAGCTCTCTAAGCAAATCGAGAAAAGAAAATGATACACCTTGGAGGAATTATATACTTATGAATTGTTGCACCAGTCACAAACGCAAGACATTTGATTTTTAATTGACTTATCCTACTTAATTCTATTTTAAAGTAATTATAAAAAAATCAATGATTTCATAATTAAATTGTCTATTTTTATACCCTGTTCTCATTAAAAATGGGAAAAAGGGGATCATGAAGTTGTGCAAATGTAGGAAACATCCAGAAGGAAGCAACTCCGATCCTACAATATATATATTCTTGATCAGCATCAACAGCCGAGTCGATTTAGCCATGTCCGTCTGTCCGTCTGTCTGTCTGTATGAACGCGTCGATCTCAAAGACTGTAATAGAAAGAGCCACAATTTTTGGCATGTATGTAGGTGTATACTGTACCCACATCGAGTTGGTTTCAAATTTGGAAAATTCCCCCTCCTCCATCTTTTAGCAGCGAAAAACTGTCTCTCTCTCTCTGTATGAACGCGTCGATCACAGAGATGGAGCCACAATTTTTGGCATGTACAGGGTTGTCCATATTTGACGGACCCATCTGGCAACGCCATAACTTTTGACAGAGATGTCAGATCGCTTAATGACATACCGCGTTTGAAGCGTCAGTCCAAGCAGATTTTTACCATGGAACAATACACGCCACGCGAGCGCTCTGAAATAGTTGAAATTTACATTCAACAGAACAAGTCAATTGTGAAAACTCAACGTGCTTTTAAAAAATTAAAAAATGTGACCGAAATGTGTGAAATGGGACCGTAAATAAGCAAAATTGCCGTATTTACGCCACTGAAAATCCTCAGGAGATTCAAGAAGTGCCTCTTTATGACGAAAAAGTCACAGTTTGGTGCGCCGTTAGTGCGAAAACGGTAATTGGGCCGTTTTTCTTCCAAAATGAAAATGGCCATGCTCTTACCATCAACCAGGAGCGTTATCGCGACATGATGACCAATTTTGTGATGCCAATTATTCGTCGAAAGCGTATGAGGCAGTTCTGGTTTCAACAAGACGGCGCTCCACCGCACACAAGTCGCATAACAATCGATTTTCTGAAGAAATTATTTCCGGGCCGTTTGATGTCGACAAGTGGTGATTTGGACTGGCCACCGCGTTCGCCCGATTTGACGCCGACTGACTTCTTCTTGTGGGGATATTTGAAGTCAAAGGTTTACGTTAACAAGCCAAGGACCGTAGAAGAGCTCAAGGACAACATTCGTGAAGAAATAGCCGCTATTCCGGCCGAAATGTTGGCGAAATCGATGGAAAATGCTGCAAAAAGGGCACAATACGCCATCAACGCCAGAGGCGGCCATTTGAGAGATATCATATTCAAAAATTGATGTAAACAAATCTACTTGGAACAAATTAAATGATTAAGATTGCCAACCGCCAAATTTTTATTTTTTTCTTTGATTTTTTTAAAAACAAGAGCGTAAGTTAAATTCGGCTCTAACCGACTTCGATATACCCGTTACTCATGAAAAAACATGTTTAACAGTGTTCGCGTTCCTTAGTGTGACCATCCAAAAAGTATGCAACATTTTTTTTAGGGTGGTAGCGGGGAGGGCTTGGTTCACTTTTTTGCTTATAACTTGAGAACTGTTCATCCGATCTTTGTCATTCTTTCGGTAAATCGATTCATTTTGCTAATTACTAACTATCTCTAGAAGGTGCGAATCCTCTATCATCAAAACTGTAGGTGATATAACTTTTTTCCAAATTGCGGGGGCGGGAGGGGGCGTGGCCAAAATTTGAAACAAACTTGATCTGCGTGCAGATAAAAGATGCATTTGTCCCATACATGTCAAACCTCTATCTCCTACTATCTCTGAGATCTAGGTGTTCATACAGACAGACGGACGGACGGACGGACAGACGAACAAGGCTAAATCGACTCGGCTGTTGATGCTGATCAAGAATATATATACTTTATATGGTCGGAAATGATTCCTTCTGCCTGTTACATACATTTGCACGACTTTAGTATACCCTTTTTACTCTACGAGTAACGGGTATAAAAACATGGGTCCGTCGAATATGGGCAACCCTGTATGTAGGTGTATACTGTACCCAGATCAAGTCTGCTCCAGATTTGGCAAATTCCTCCTCCTCCTTCTTCTAACCGCGAAAAACTGTCAGAGCTACAATTTTTAAGCTTGAACATAGTGTCTTTATATATATTCAGTAAGGCCTAATATCTTTCTATTCTGTATACCACTATAAGATCCGAGCAAACCCACCGAAGATTTGCAAGTGCGCCTCCCCATTTCTTCAAATAAATTTTAAAATAAAAGGAGTTCAAAGCTATAAGATCCATATTACTTGGAACTGGGTATTTTGCTGTCGGGGCACTCGACCGCAACACTCTTACTTGTTCATGTATATATTTAATTTTTTGTTGGTTCCACAACCTAACAGTAGTAACAAAAAATTGTCGCTCCGAACTGGCAAGCTTATGACGTACTTCATGGTTCTTCTCGATGTGGCAAATCTAGTCTTGTCATATAAATATGATGGTTCTCTTGTATATATAATCTTTTGCAGGAACATTAGTGATCTGTATATTGGGAATGATTTAAAGTCAAAACCGTACGTTTGACTAGAAAGGAGTGTCAGTCAGTTCGTCTTTTATTGTATACATATCCAGCTTTATTATTAAATGTTACGTTAAGCTTTCTTTGGAAGACAGTTTTCAAATATTTCAAACCCATAGCACAGTGGCAACTCTCGCTCAGCAGGGCTAATGATGACTATACAGTGAGCAGCGAGGAGAGAGTACGTCTCTTGTTAGGCACCCACTTCCTGCGAAATACCCCCGTGGAAGAATGTGTCGACTAAGAGTACTGCTACCACCCTCGTAGCTCCGACTGGGCAGAAGCCAAGAAAGTTGTGTCCGCAGCAGACTTAAGTGGGCAATTGGAACATTTCCGCGGACCGTATAGCATTTATCCTGCATTTCTGTAGGAAAGAAAGGACATACTGCTACCCCTCCTCAGGAAGACCATGACCAGCAGTCTGGCAACTGGGTATATACCACGTGCCTGGCGCAGGGCAAGGGTAGTCTTCATCCCCACGACAGGGAAAAAGGATATAACTAACCCCTACTCCTTTAGACCCATTAGTTTGACATCGTTTTTACTGAAAACGATTGAAAAGCTAGTGGACAACAGCATACAAAGTACGCTGACATTAAGGGAGCATTCGACAACACATCCCATAATGCTGTCAAAAATGCTCTAATCAGAAGAGGAATAAACCCCAAAGTAGGCAGATGGGTAGAGAAACCTCTGCAGTGGCATGTGAAGAAACCATCACAGTAACCACAACTACAGGATGCCCTCAGGGAGGAGTTCTCTCCCCATTGTTGTGAAGCCTACTAGTGGATGAGCTCCTAGAGAAACTCGCCTCCTTTGGCATAACATGCCAAGGATACGCTGATGACATTGTCATCCTTTCGAGAGGAAAATACGAAGAAACCCTATGTGATATAGTCTAGAGGGGACAGAAAATGACGTCTGACTGGTGCAAGTAGGTTGGGCTCAAGTCAAATACCTCGGCGTTGTCTTTGATAAAAGACTGGGATTTGATAACCACTTAGAGTATACACTCAGCAAGAGCACTAGAGCACTATTCACATGCAGAAGCATTGCCAGAAAATCCTATACCTCATGGTTGTGAGACCGATGCTCTGCCTCAGAGACTCTGAAAAGCTGGAAAAGTAAATTTCTTTGATCCTCCAACAGAGAGAATGGATCTCACTAGAGAAATACATAAAATGCAACACAATTATGTGATACACAGCCTAGTAGTCAGACATCCCAAGGAACTGTACTTGGGGTAGCAGGACCAGGAACGAAAATATCTGAACCAATGGGAGAATTTAAAAGCTTATTTGAAGCTGAAGTATGTGCCATCTCCCGTTATGCAGAACGTTATATGGAAATGAACTTCCATAATAGAGAAAAAGCTATCGTCTCCGATAGCCAAGCAGCGCTCAAAGCGCTCAGCAGCAATAAGTTCACCTCTAAGCTAGTCTTAGAGACAAAGAACAAATTGGACCAACGAGGCAGCAGGAAAAACCTGACCCAACGATGGATACCGGGACACAGCACCATCCCTGAAAAGCAGTGGCCGATGAATTGGCCCGCAAGGGTGCCAATTCCTTAATGGTAGGGACAGAACTCTACTGCTGCATAGACCAAAACGCAATAACAAGGCTTCCAAGAAAGAGAACACGCTAAAGCAATAAACACACCACAATGAACCACAACCTCTGAAGATTCCAACAATTAATCCAACAAGGAAAGAGTGCCTTTAGAATTCTGACAGGGCTCTGCAGACTGTGGAGCCACATGTACAAGTTGGGAATAGCAAACACCCAACTTTGCAGATATCGTGAACTGAAGGAGGAGTCCTCTGAACACGCCTTAGCACAGACTCAGCAGATTTGGGCAACATATTTCATATCAGTAACGTAGAACCCACAGAAATCCTGGCTTTTGTACAGATAATAGTACCATCTACAATAAAGTTAAGTAGCCTGCTAATGCACTTACATTTCGCTCACTCAATTCAAGACTGACATAACTAAATAAATACGATTTCTGATTAATGATGCAGAAATAATCGTTGTTTGGAGTTTTATATTGTGTAAAATGTTCAAATTTATATTTTTTATACTTTCGATGTGTGATGAGAATATGTCGCTATTTTAAAGGTTTATTTTCATGTTAGTGCAAGAGCGTCATATCTCAGTTGTCCTGCAGTTGATATTGCTCAAAGATCCTTCAGCTTTCAGTGAAGTTTTTATACTTTGTACCAAAGGTACACAGAGTAAATTAACTTTGTTCAAAAGTTAGTAACAGGTAGAAAGAATTACTTCCGATCCTATAAAGTATATATATTAAAGATCAGCATCAACAGCAGTCGATATAACCATATCCGTCTGTTTGTATAAACGCAGAGATCTCAGAGATGGTAAGTGATATAGGTTTGACATGTATGGCACAAATGCTTCCTATAATGGGTGATTTTTTAAGAGCTATAGGAAAGTTATTAAAAAAAAAAACAAATTAAATTCAGAAAAATGAATGAAATCTTTATTTGAATCGATAGTACGTTGCATATAATTTAATGTTTGAAGATTATTTCATGCAAATGTTAACCGTAACTGCGCCTCAAATGGTCCATCCGCTTAGTCCAATTTTGGCATACTCTTTCCATTTCGGCCGGTGTCTCACGAATAAATGCTTCAATGTTGTCTTCCAATGCGTCAATTGAAGCGGGCTTGTCTGTATAGACATGAGCTTTAACATGGGCCCACAAAAAATAGTCTAAAGGCTTTAAATCGCACGATATAGGCGATCAATTGACCGGTCCCGAACGTGAAATAAAATGTTCACCGAACTCGCCTCTCAATAGGTCCATTGTTGCGCATGCTGTGTGGCATGTGGCACTTTCTTGTTGAAACAACATGTCATGCAAGTCAAGCTCTAGCATTTTGGGCAAAAAAAAGTTGGATATCATCTAATGGTAGCGCTCACCATTCACAGTTACGTTACGATTCGCATCATCTTTGAAGAAGTACGGTCCAATGATGCCACCAGCCCATAAACAATGCAATGGTGCAATGGTAGCTCTTGCAATGCTTCTGGCTAATATTCACTCCAAAATCGACAATTCTTCTTATGTACCCATTGAGCCAAAAATGAGCTTCGTCGCTGAACACAATTTTTCGTTAAAAAAGTGGATCTTCGGCCAACTTTCCAAGAGCCCATTCACCAAAAATTCTACGTTGCGGTAGGTCGTTCGGATTCAATTCTTGCACCAGCTGTATTTTGAAAGGCTTCCGCAAAATTTCCCACGTTGTTGAGTAACAGAGGCCCAATTGCTGCGAACGGCGGCGAATCAATAATTGATGGTTATCATGACCATTGGCCGATACAGCTGCGATTTATTCTTCAGTTCGCACTCTATGTAAGCGTGTTGGTGGTTTAATGTCCAACATTGTAAATTTGGTGCAAAATTTAGTCACAATAGCCCGGATAGCCGCTTCAGTGCACAATGGTCCCAAAGTCGTTTTTTTTTTGGCATAAAGTCTAATTATAAAGATTTCTGCACGAAATTTGGTTTACACTCATATTTCGGGCCCCCAAAGCGACTAACAAAGAATTGTTCAATTTGGACTATTATTTCATATAGCTGCCATATAAACGATCTGGCCGATTTTCACCAACTTTGATGTTTTTTAAACTATTGAACTGAAATTCAGTTTATACACGTATTTTAGGCTCCCAAGGTGTCCTAACAAATTTTGTTCATATAAGACTATTTTTTTATATAGCTGCAATATATCCAATCAGGCCGACTAGCATGAATATAGCTGATTTTAATGATGTAACAAATGCAATATTTACAGAAGCTAATCTTTTAACACAACTTTTATTAGGTAAATAATTTTAATCATTAAATTCAGAATCTAAATGTAAGCAGTATTTATTCTCAATATCGGATCCATCCGAATCGGTATCGTCAGTATTATCTTCATCACAAAGAGGTTCCATACTACAACTTGATGTAAAAGAGCAAACGTTTAAAAGCGGATTGACATCCGTTGGAAGAGGTATCTTTTTATTTTGTGCCTTTCTTTAATTTAAACATTAACTAGATATCAGTGGATTGCTAGAGTCCATAAAACGACGTGCATATTATTCTGACTACTGCTTTTTCGTGTATGCATTCTTCAATCAATTTTGTATGCTCAAACTCGAAGTGGTCTGAAAATATTGAAATTTCACGGGCTTGTGAAAATTCGTGAAAAAACCAATAGGACTATCGTAAAGAGGACACTTTAATGAACAATATTGCATTAACAGTTACGACAATCCACGACAATTTACCAAACTTTTACTCCACGAAACAAAATTTCTTTGAGGTTAAGCTCGCCTAAAAAAACAACACACAACAAATACACATAAAACAGAGGACAAAGCACATATATAGAACAAACTCAATCGAAATTGTATTAAACTAGGGATGTCGAAATATCGATATCGAATACTTGTTGAATAAATTTTTGGTGTGTATTTTTGTTAGTTTCGGCCACAAAAATGGGGGTTTTCTGAAGGCATTCTCTTGGATATTACTAGTATTACTGATGCCACTAATATCCAAGAGAATGCCCTTAAGAAACCTTCCATTTTGTCCAAAAACCAAAATAGAGTATTCATAATAATATCGTCAAAATATATTCAATATCGATATTTCGACAACCCTATATTAAACATACCTTGGACATTATTTTCCATAGTTTACTTCAATTGTTTTAATCAATTTTTATTTATTTTAAAGGCAATAAACTTAGACAACATTTTGCCATAACAAAAGCCATGTGCGAAGTTAAGTGAATGGCTGACTTTCAGGGCTTCGCAAAACTTTAGGGGTGCATTTCATAATACAATTTTTCGATTCTATGACCACTGGAATATGATATACTCTTTTAAAAAATAAATCGATTTTTCCACAAATCGCAAAATTTTTTTTTACTTTATGCCAAAAAAATCAATTTTGGGACCATTGTGCAGTTGTGCAGTGGGTCGATTAAACTGACCATAAAATGGAAGAAGCGCGCGATGAACTTTCTTAACAGAGCACACATTTTTATAACAAAATTCATAATTTGGAAGCGTTGTTCGTTTGTAAGACGATTCATAGGTAAATTATAGACCAAACTGAAGATGTTTGACAGTGAAACAAAACACGAAACGTGCGTGAGCTGTTTAAGCCAGTGGGAAAAAAGTCAGTAATTTTGGCTAGAGCTCTACAAATTTGCACAAATGTTTGTTAGACTAAACTAAAATTTCGAGAAAAAAATTTAGGCGATTGGACCACGCCTTTCTTCCTATAAATTATGCTAATAATACTTAAAAAATACCAAAACTTAAAAAAACATATACTTATATTAAAATTTATGTTTATATTTAAGAACTGTTAGAACCTAACCTAGTTTGATTTTATTTATTTGCTTAGTTTTCTTCAATTTCCTTATCTAAAGAAATGTTATTTAGACATGTGAATACGTAATCCTCTTCTTCTTCATCATCATACTGATCTGCGGACTTATGAAATTCTGCATCTGGAAATTCGAGAAGATCAATAACTTCTTTTGGGAGGTTTTTCTTTTTGTTCACCTCCAAAATCGAATCCATGCATGAAACGGATTTATTCCATATTTTAGATTCTCAGATTTTACATTAAAAATCGGAGAGTTAAAGTCTGTTTTTTTAGCAACTGAATCGACTTTGCTCCACATAAAGGACATGGCTGGCATGAATTCGTTCCGGTTACAACGTTTAAGACTTTACCGTCAATAAGCGTCATATGAGTCTGGTACTTAACAGACATTATTTTGTTTTTGAATTAGTAGAAAAATGTCTGAAGTTTTTCTATATTCTCATCCAGACTACTTTTTTCTTTTAAAATAAGGGCGCTACTTTCTTTCACAAATTCAATTTTCAAAGGGCAGCAAAATCTCACCGTTTGTGGAGTCCTATTAATCCAAATAACCCGATTCAGCTGATCTATTAGTTTCAACGGAATAACTGTAGTAACAAAAAGCGAATGATCTAAGGCGACACTTTTGTCCTGTAGATCTGTCGAATCCATAGCTTACAATTAAAATGCACTTTGTGGCGTCTGAGCAAATATCTAAAACTTCCTCCTGCATTGCAAGTATGCGGCCAGCTGTATGATCCAGCAAATCTTGTAATGAGACTTCTGCTTTCTTCTCACAAATTTTAATTCCGGCAGGTCTGCACTTCAATTTTGATTGGGCAACTTTAAGATAAGAAGGGAAAATATCACATCCTTGCTGCTTATTAAGTGCTTTGATGTTAATATGTTGCTGCTTCGTCAATCCTTTTTCAATCAAGAATGCTAGTGCGTAATCAGCACTTATTGGAATGGGATCATTCGTTTCATTTTTATTTTTTACATCATCTATGTTGTTACTGCTTATTGTCTTCTTTAATACAAAGGCCACTTCTGGTTCCTTCGACTTTTTTGCCGAAACTGCAGCAGCATGTACAAGCAGTGATGTTGAATGTCCTTGCTCTGAAGCCAGCTCAGAAGCTAATTTCCTCTTAAGGCGAGGTCCTGCATCTTCATAGCTTAACTGCTTTCGTCCACCTTTGATTTGTGTCATTTCTTGCTTCTCGATAGCAACTACAATGTTAGATGCCAGCCACCGTGAGTGTTTTGATCTGAATCGCTCCAACATGTGATTGCATTTCAGTAAGTGCTTGTGTAAAAAAGCAATAAATTGGTTCACTTTCTTTGAAATTGCAGTCGTTTAGTATTCAGATAGAAAGGATTCATCAATATTTTCCAAAATAAAACTTTTTACTGCGTCTCCTTCGCCTTTGTTGTTGCTCCAAGCAGCGCTGCATGAGTGAATGCATAGTCACCTGCCAAAGAGTAATTTTTTCCGAAAAGGGGGCACAACGGGGCAAAAGCTTTAATACTTTTTAATTCTGTATTAATAGGTTACAATTTAACTGGTTTATTTAACTGGAACCTTGGTGATTCGTTGTGCTATAAGTAATATTCCACAGAACACACGCACGTTTGTTAGTATACACCTAAAAATACATACGAACAACACATTGGACAATTTAATATCAGCACATGACAATCGAAAAACATGTATTAACCATTAATCTACATACCTTGACCTGCTTTTTCCATATTTACACTTTAAGTTTTTATTTGGAATAGAGTTACCATCAAAGCTGCAAGTTGATTAATATTTCCCGCTCTTTTTGACAATTCAAAGCAACACTAAAGCAGCTGACTTTGAAAGCGCGCAAAAAATGAAGAGTACTCCGTAAAAATGTTATACGAATTTGGAAAACTCGTGCTATCTCTTACAGTTTTTAAAACAGATAGTTCGTACATATACGTAAGTACATATTTATTTCGTAGTAAGTGCTTAGAAAGTTAAGAAGCCTGTCTTTATATATTATATGTGTGTACAATGTACACACAAACATAGTTTTCCCTTGTTATACACGTGAAAAGTGTATTATAATTTTGCGCAGAAGTTTGCAACGCATAGAAGGAATCATCTCCGACCACATAAAGTATATATATGCATGATCAGCATGACGAGCTGAGTCGATTAAGCTTTGTCCGTCCGTCCGTCTGTCTGTTTCTACGCGAACTAGGCCCTTAGTTTTGGAGCTATCGAGCTGAAACTTTGCACAGAGTCTTCTTTTTACTGCAAGCTGCTAATATGTCGACCGAACCGACCGGATCGGATGACTACTTCTTGTAGCTGCCATACATATGTTCGTTCGGAAAATGGGTTTTATTAAGAAAAACTGTTTTGTTCTCAATATTACTGCTCTCAAACACGTCCATGGGTAATATGTAATGTTTTTAAGCTGATTTGCGAAGTTTGGTCGAAGTCGCTAACCGTTGAGACAAGCTATTTCAAGTGTATCAAAACTTCGGTACAGACGAAGTTAGCTTTGCCTTTCTCGTTTTTCATATAAAACAGTATGCATAGGAACATAAATGGCTAATATGTACACTTATTTATGTACTTTCCTTTTTAATGATTGCATTGCACAAATTTTAAAAGTAATAATATATTTATATACAAGCAAATAACACGACGCGCTTCGCTGCGCCGTCAACAGTATAGAACAAAACAATATTAGATAAAATAATAGACCGTAGAGCCCAGAAATCGAAATTTGCTGATGGGTTTTCCCTCCAACTCCCACCCCTATCCCACACACTCTGCACCAAAATCCCACCCACATCCCACCCCCATCCCTCCCACCTCCCGCCCACATCCCACCCACATCATTTCCACCTCCCGCCCACATCCCACCCACTTCCCATCAGCATACCACCCACTTTCCATCTGCATTCCACCCACATCCCATCCACATCCCTCCAACATCGGAAAATGAAAACACAAATGAATTCCCATTTTGACCTTACAAACCGAGTTTCAAGTTAATCGGATGAAAAATAGCTATTTTGCTTGTAGAATTTTCCGGGCATTTTCACGCCATCGCGGATTTTCCGACATGGCAGAATCACGTATCAAATTATTTCGAATTCTGTCCTTGCAAACCGAGTTTCAAGCCAATAGGGTGAAAAATCGATTTTTGCATGCTGCATTTTCAGGCCATTTTCCTCGTGGGCGGATTTTCCAAAATCGGGATAACACGTGTCGAATTATTTCGCATACTACGCTTACAAACCAAGTTTTAAGTCAATCAGATGAAAAATAACATTTTTCCCATACTAACTTTTCCGACGCTTTTCCGGGTGGAATTTTCCAAAACCCCGTCTTAGTACGCACTTTCACCACTAACAGAAACTCCTCTCCACATTTCAGCTTTCTATCTATTACCGTTTAGGCTGTGCGATGATTGCCAATCAGTGAATCAGTCAGTCAGTCAGGACACTCTTTTTTATAGATATAAGAGATAATACTTACAATACAATAATATCGAAATAATATCAACATAGATTTTTTTAAATACCCGGCGTTCTACTGGGATTTATGCATGTGCATGCGATTTGCTATCGATGGACACTTTCCTTGGCGATAACTCGCGAGTAGTGTTGATGAATTTTCGTTTTGTTAATTAAAGATTACAAATAGTTTCTATCTCATAGTTCTTTAAAAACCGAAATGGATGCGGTTATTTTGTTTCGGTTATGGATAACCAAAGAAAAATTCATTTCGATTTCGATTACAATACTAAAAACGAGAAAGGCAAAGCTAACTTCGTCTGTGCCGAAGTTCTGATACACTTGAAAAAGCTTTTCTCAACGGTTAGCGACTTCGACCAAACTTCGCTTATCAGTTTAAAAACACATAATATTAACCATGAACGAGTTGAAGAGCGCTAATATTGAGAACCAAACAGTTTTCCTCACTAAAACCCATTTTCTGACCGATCATTTGGCAGCTACGAGAAGTAGTCATCCGATTAGGGTTGTCAATATTTTATCGATATATCGATATTTTTGTTGGACGATAAGGGTTATTCCGATATGATATTTTGTATGCCGATATTGGCGATTATCGATATTTTTAATCGATATATCAGAAAAGTTACTATGTTACTGGTAATACAACTTAAAATCGCATTTAAGAACTAATCATACACGTATGGATGCAGAAATACGCTGCTATATTATGTGTCAGTGTCAGTGTTATATATTGAAGATATCGTCACTAGCTCATTGGAGAGCCAGTGCGGATGAATTGTTCGTACTGTGTGAAAGTGCATTGCGATACTTAACTCTCTTGGCCTCAACTTTGGCCAGCGTTAAATTTTTTATATGTAAATAGCGAAATGTCTTCAGCCCTTGGGGGTAACAGGTGACAATCGCTGACTTACGGACACCCGAAGCAGAATGACTGGAGAACACTTTAGGCGGGTTCTCTTAAATTTTTCACTTCATATTTTTTTAGACATAATCTGTAAGTCTTTAAAGATAAGATACAAATTTAGTTCGTCACAATACTTCACAGGAAAAAATCACGTTTAAACTGCTTTGAAATAAGAACAGAACAGAAGCCTTTCTTAAACAAAGTAATGTGCCCAACTAAATTTGTATCTCTTTTGAGTGAACACTTTTATAATTTACAGAAAAAGAAACTCTGACTGTTCAGCGCATCAGCTAATAATACATAAGTAGCCTCAAAACTCTTGTTTCTGCCCTCGCCAAATTTCAATTCTATTTCAACTGTAATTCTGCTCTTTGTTAATAAGCAGTAACACACACTCTTATACATAGATTCATGCTCCTTGCCTTAAACCTATTTTGCTATGTTAGTTAGTAATAATTTTGACTCTTCTTTTCTTTATCAAAGTTGGCGAAAAACTCGGCAGCTTCCAACACTGACTATTAATTTGAAAAAATGTGCAGTGTAGTTTCAGAAAACTGTTAGAAACTGTTGAAAAGATTAGATATAACAGTTTCTAAAAATCGGCACTAGCAGATTTATGGTGAAGACGTTCCTTTACAGCTTTTCAGTTTTCTTAAGCTTTAGAAAATAACGATAATATCGATATATCAATCTTTTTTGAAGGCGATATATCAAATATCGATATTGAAAATTTGGATGTGTGATATTATCGATATTGATATTTTGAGAAAAATCGACAACCCTACATCCGAACCTGTCGGTTCCGAGTTGTTAGCAGCGTGCAGTCAAATGAGGGACTAGTTTGCGTAAAAACAGACAGACGGACGGACAAAAAAGCTCAATCGACTCAGCTCGTCATGATGATCAAGAATATTTATCTATATATATAAAAGAGTTCAACCTGACTGACTGACTGACTGACTGGTGACCGTCGCACAGCCTAAACCATAAAAGATAGAAAGATGAGATTTTCACAGTAGTTTTATTTTATGCTGAAAGTAAGTACTAAGGACGGATTTTGGAAAATTCTGTCGGGAAATGTGGAAAATTCGCGGAAAACTGTAGTATGAAACTTTTTTGTTCTTTATCCGATCAAGTTCAAACTTATTTTCAAAGATCTTTATAAAAATTCAACAACAACTGCATACCAATCTTCCGGAAAATTCCCCTCCCCTGGGTGGAAAGTGGGTGGTCAAGGTTGTATAAGCGAAACTTTAATTGCCAGTGATTATCTCCAAACTCATTTTCAAAATTACACATACTAAGACATAAAACAAGTAAGACCGTTGCAGTCGAGTAGCCCGACTTCAATATACCCTGTACAATTGACAACGAGAGCGTAAGTTAAAGTCGGCTCTAACCGACTTCGATAAACCCGTTAGTCATGAAAAAACATGTTTAATAGTGCTCCTGCGTTCCTTAGGGTGGGAGGGGTGGTGGCAAGGGGCTTGGTTCGCTTTTTTGCTCATAACTTCTGAACCGTTCATTCGATTATTATCATTTCTTCGGCAAATCGATTTATTTTAATAATTACTAACTCTCTAGAAAGTACGAATCGTCTATCTTCAAAACTGTGGGAGATATAACGTTTTTTCCAAATTGCGGGGGCGGGAGGGGGCGTGGCCAAAATTTGAAACAAACTTGATCTGCGTACAGATAAAAGAATCATTTGTCCCATACATGTCAAACCTCTATCTCTTACCATCTCTGAGATCGACGCGTTCATACAGACAGACGGACGGACGGACAGACGGACAGACGGACATGGCTAAATCGACTCGGCTATTGATGCTGATCAAGAATATATATACTTTATAGGGTCGGAGATGTTTCCTTCTCCCTGTTACATACATTTGCACAACTTCATTATCCCCTTTTACCCATTTTTAATGGGTACAGGGTATAAAAAAGAGACTTTCAAATTTTTAAAAATCTATCCCCAAAGTCGGAAAATTCACGGAAAACTGTTGTATGAAACTTTTTTGTTTATTATCCGATCAGAATTTAACTCATTTTCCAAGATGTATATGAAAATTCAACAATAAGTGTGTTCTAATTTTCCGGAAAATCCCACCCGAAAAAGTCGGAAAAGTTTGTATGGTAAACATTTGATTTTCATCCGATTGACTTGAAACTTGGTTCGCAAGCATAGTACGCCAAATATTCGACACGTGTTTTCCCGATTTCGGAAAATCCGCCCACGAGGAAAATGGCTGGAAAATTGTGCATGCAAACAACTATTTTTCATCCGATTGGCTTGAAATTCGGTTCGTTAGGATGGAATACGAAATAGTTTGAAATGTGATTTTCCGAAGTTGGAAAATTCGACCTATCGGTCGGAAAATTGGCGGAAAATTCTGCATGATAAAAACTATTTATCATCCGATTGGCTTGAAACTCGGTTTAAAAGGACAGAATACGAAATAATTTAAAATGGGATTTTTCAATGTCGGAAAATCTGACCCCAGGCGTGAAAATGCCGGAAAATTCTACATGCAAAAGAATTATTTTTCATCCGATTGACTTGAAACTCTATTTGTAAGGTAAAAATGAAAATTCATTAGTGTTTTCATTTTCCGATGTTGGCAATAACGGCCGGATGTGGGTGGGATATGGATGGGATGTGGTTGGGATGTGGGTGGGATGTGGGCGGGAAGTGGAAGGGTATGGGTGGAATGTAGGTGGGAAGAGTATGGGATGGGGGCGGGAAGTGGGAGGGATGTGGGTGGGATGTGGGCGGGAAGTGGGAGGGATGTGGAAGGGATGTGGAAGGGATGTGGGTGGGATGTGGAAGATGTGGGCGGGATGTGGGCGGGAAGTGGGAGGGATGTGGATGGGATGTGAAAGGGATGTGGAAGGGATGTAGGTGGGAGGCATGTGGGAGGGATGCGGGAGGGATGTTGGTGGGATGTGGAAGGAATGTGGGCGGGATGTGGGCGGGAAGTGGGAGGGATGTGGGTGGGATGTGGGTGGGATGTTGGTGGTATGTGGGCGGGTTGTGGGCGGGTTGTGGGCGGAAAGTGGGTGGGAAATGAGTGCGAACTGGGGGAAATTGGGTTGAAAGTGGGTTGGATGTGGGTGGACTCTTGGAGGGAAGTGGATAGGAGCGGAAGGTGGGAGGGATGTGGATGGGATGTGGGCGGGAAGTGGGAGGGATGTGGGTGGGATGTGGGCGGGTTGTGGGAGGGATGCGGATGGGATGTGGGCGGGAAGTGGGAGGGATGTGGGTGGGATGTGGGCGGGAAGAGGGAGGGATGTGGGAGGGATGTGGGCGGGATGTGGAAGTGATGTGGGCGTGGGAACTGGTGGAATTGGGTGAAGAGTGGGTGGGAGGGATGGGGGTGGGAGTTGAAGGAAAAACCCATCAGCAAAGTTCGATTTCTGGGTTCTGGGGTGTATTATTATATCTAATATTGCTTGTTTCTATACTGTTGAAAGCGCAGCGAAGCGCGTCGGGTTATTTGCTAGTACCTTATATGGGAGGAGATGATTCCTTATATGCGTTGCAAACTTCTGTGCACAATTATAGAACACTTTTCAAGTGTATAAATATGATTTCAGTTAGGGTTTCGGTTTGATTCGGTTATATCGGTTAAACATAACGGTTGTTGTTTCGGTTGGATACTCTGATTTCGTTGTTGACAAACGTTAAGAAACTTCTCCATTCTGCAATTTGAAAAAACAAGTTTTAAATATATTTTGTCAAAAAAAAAAAAAAACAAGTTAAGAAGTTGGTCAAACTCAGCAACTCTGCGAACTTTTTTTCTCATAACTTGGCCATCGTCCTCCCGATCATTACCCTTAATTCTGCAGATCGATGAATAATGCAAATTATTACATTTTTATACGATGGACGTTTTAATCACATTGCGGGGAGGCAGATGGACATGAATATATTAGATTATTTATTTTTCTTCTTCCTAGTGCTACAAGGAGTTCCTTAACTTAATGCACTAGTCACAACAGCAATTTCACTAAAATTAATTTTACAGATTTTGACAGAACAATAAGACAGACTTAAATATAATTTACATAAATCATATATCCATAATTTTAACATAAATTATTTTTATTTTATCACAAAGTGATTGTTTTAGTGACCTTTTTGATTGAAAATCGTAGAACTTTTTTAGGAAGGCTCTAGGTCATTAAGTTATGGATATTGTCCATAACTTTTCTAAAACAAGACACGCACAACACCACAAAGGAGGCTGGTTGACAGTATAACGCTATTTCATGAATACCAATCCAATCTTTAGCTGTCTGCGCCTGTCCTCAGTGTGTTGGCAGAAGTTTCCTCATGAAAAAATTGCTATGAACGCTTGGGAATCCCAAAGGCAAGCTTATAGCAAAATCCAACATCAGCAGCAAACGCCAAAAACACTGAGCTCATGTTTTGAGAAACTCGGTACTGAGACTAGGTCATATAATAAAATTTTATCCGCGTTGCTTACAAAAATCACATTCAGAAGCCTGTCCGTAGAATTTGCTAGATGTAATCCTAAGGCTTGTATTTCGTTGCACAGTGGCTGCTCTTGAATCATATTGCTGTTTAAGTCGCCCGTTAGTATTACGTCTGTATAAGTCGGCGTCAGAGCAGAAAGTTCATCAATAACTTCTGAGAAGTCAACATTTGACAAACAAAGTATGTCAATTTTGGAGTTTTCAATAAGATACCTAAGCTCATCTATTTTCTTAGCCAAACTTTTTCCATTGATATGGCAAATCTGTCGGCCAGTTTTTTGAGTACTTAGTATTCTTAAGATGGAGTGACTATTCTCTCTGGAAGTTACTACATTATTCTGCATTTTAGTTTAAGATGAATTGAAAAAAATTCGAAAAGTCACACACAAATAAAAAATATGTAAAAAACTATGCTTGGAACACTAACTAACACTATTATTTAGATTTTTAAATTTTGATTAAAACTTAAAATAGTATTGTTTTTTTTTGGTCTACCTGCGAAAGCTATTTTCATTGTTGCCATTTACTCCATCAGTGGGCAGCTGGGGAGGTAGACATTCTTGCTGGAGTTGTAAAAGCTTCTGCAAGCTCACAATGCACTGCCATTAAAATAGTTTTCTTTGGACAGTTGTTCGTTGAGGAAGATCGGAGTGACAGAGTCCATGCCCAGCATTTTTAGGCTTAGCTGTTGTTCGTGCAACTGCCTGTATATTAATTTGACGATAATGACCGGGTCAACAACGGTGTTGGTTGGCTTTCGCAACTTGACTATAAATATCTCCCTCAGCTTTGGAGCAGGTGTAACACCCAGAGCAAAAGAAAGCGAGTTAAACATCGTCTTCAGCATTTCGCCTTCAGTAAAAGGCACTCCATGCAGCCTGGGATCACAAGCCACATTTGCATTCTCTCCTCCACGCGTTGGAGGAAGTTTCGCATATCTTCCGTCATGCCATTAATCCGCTCGTGTAGCACGGAGAGTATTCTCTCCTCAGCTTCACACATCTTGGACGATATTAGCTGGGCTTGCTCTGTGAAACGTTGATCAATCAGCATGAGCAGCTGTGGCGAAGGTACATCTGATGATCTTCCAGTCTTCAGTTCGTCAGATGTGTTTTCACGCTGGCGCTTTGGAATTGGTGCCATATTGCCTTCTACTCAAATTGTGTGTTAAATAGTGTAATTTTGTTATGAGTGTTTTCTGCCGTTTGTCCTCTATGTTTGATTGTGTGCGCGTTTTGAGTGACTTCTTGCAGTTGCTGCTGGCAGCTATAGTTATTTATTTTATGTTGTTTAGAAGTCACAAATGCACTGCACGGACCCCTCCTAATTCGCTATTAGCTTAGGCAGTCTGTTGGAAGTGTTTTTAGGCTTATTTGGTTTGGTATTTTTTATGTTTAAAACAATTTAATTTTTGGGGAGCTTCAAATTGCGCGTCAACTTCGATAGACGATATATAGGCTCAGCTGTTGATGCTGATCAAGAATTTATAAATTTTATAGGATCAGAGTTGCTCTCTTTAGGATGTTACATACATTTGCGCAAACTTTACTATACTCTGTGTACTTTTGATGAGTAGAAAAATAAAAAAACTAAAAAAGAATAGATTTGGGGATCCACAAAAGGGGACCCACATATAGAGAAATGATCACAGATGACAGAAAGATAATCACAGGATGAAGGAAAATGCATATTAATCAAATTTATTATTTATACATACATGCGCCTCGATTTTTTCATTTGTGGAGTCCTGTACCACATATATTGAGCATTGCACTGTGCCTAGATTGTGCAAGAAGTTGGTCTCAGCAAATCGGATTTCACAGACCTTTTTTAAAGAAGAAAAATTTCATAAATATAATAATTAAAGAAACCTTATTACTAGACTTCGGATTTTAGGTTAAATCATATTTTAAATAGGTGGTATAACAAAATTCTGGTTTCAAGAAAACATAATTATTTTAGATCCTCATTCGTTTTGCATATTTGAGATCTTTAAATATCATCGACCTAAATATAAATTTGAGAATGTATAATTTCAATATGTCATGTGTCCCAACTAGGCTTGTCTAAATAGTATTTGGACCCTGAATAAAAGGGGTGATTCCCAAATACCTCTTTTATTCAGGGTTCAAATACTATTTAGACAAGCCTAGTTGGGACACATGACATATTGAAATTATACATTCCCCTTTTATTCAGGTATTTAGGAAACACCCCTTTTATTCAGGGTTCAAAACGATAGCTAACACAGAGTTCTGTACACGTGCAAGTAAGGTAAATACTTCGTAGAGTAGCAACCAAAAGATACACAATATTTTCCTGTTCAGCACTCGAGCGAGCGAATTATGTAGTAGTAGTAGTGGTTCTTTATTGAAAATACGAACAATTTGTATAAATATGCATGGCTATTGCCGTCAGCCTTATTCTATAACTAGTACAGTGTAATATTTACTTTTATTCATACTATGGAGCTTTAGGAAGTCCCACCCTTCGGAGATACACCACCTGCCTTCCCAGCTCGTCGAGAGATAGCAGAATTCTTTTCCTAAAAAACTTCGGCAAAGATTTTCGCTCTGTACTTGTAGGCATCTAGCAAATATTTTCCCAACAGCCTCATCCATTGTGAACATTGCCTTTCCCAAAAAGCAGACTATAATGTAAAATTGGCTATACAGCTCACAGCCAAGCTTCTCTCAATCTCTTGGCGTGTGAGCTTTAAATTTTTCGCACAAGAGAAAGGGACCTACAGTTTAACGCCGAATCCGAACGGCAAAGTTTGAGAATTTGCTTTTTAATAGCTAGATTACTTCACAGCTAGCGCCAATAGCTGGTGAAGGTGACCGTATGTGTAAAAGCTATTTTTCTAAAAAAAAGAAAAAACTTTTCTTATTAAATGTTCAGAGGCGGGATCGAACCCACGACCTCCCGCCCAGCAGTCCAGCACACTAACCGCTGGGCCACAGACGGCCACTATAAGGCAGACTATAAGCTCCTTCAATATTGGGCAGATGGCTATGAAGTGTACAACATCCTCTCTTGCGTTCATATTACAGACTGCACAGCTCATTACCCTCGCGTCTACCTCGACCATATGGCATGTAATTAAGGGACAGAATCTCAGTTCCAGCTCTGAAAATATAGGAAATGGTTAAGGTATCGTATTGTTCCTTAAAATACGTTTCATCTCCTAGCTCATAGTCGAGAATCTTGTACGGGTTCCGAGAACGCCTCAAGATTTTTGTTGCGAATAGCCACCAGCAGTTTTGAGTGACCGTCCTTCCAAGTCGAGGGATTGGAAATGTCCAGGTGCACTGTGTTCCACAGCAAGCTCCTCCCATTTTTGGAAAAATTGTGAAGTCGACTCTTTCAGTGCAGTTGCTACTATTTTTGGGTACCTCTCATCTGGTAGCATCATTATTTTATTAACATAATTAAAGTGGTTCTGCATCGTGAATTCAAACAGGTCCGGTAGTGCTGTCTCCAAGTGATAGGTTGGCGTATTATTTGCGAGAAAGAATATTTTTTTACAAAGAACCTAAGCAGTTTTCTTCATGCGCCTCCCAACCCCAAACTTCCACTGCATAGCACATAATCGATCTGGAAGTTGCTTAGAACATTTTGTACTTTGTACTAACGCTCACTCTTTTCTTTCCCATGAGGGCTTTCCACGTGCTATTTAAATCTCTTTTGGACTCTCCAAGTTTCATTTTAATGTGCCTTTTAAAGGACATATTTGGTGTTAATAACACTTCTAAGTAATTGTACATTTTTGCCGATTTTAGTTGAATGTTACCGAGTGTCCAGCTTTCATTTCTTGCCATCCTTCCTCTTCCATTCCGGACTACCATCCCTTTCCGTGTTATCACTAGTCCCCGTTTTTGGCAGTAATCTTGTACTTCGTCTATCATCTCCTGGAGCGTCGATGGTAATTCAGCAAGCAGAACCATATATAAAATATAAATATATAAAAAAGCAGAACCATGTCATCAGTATTACATCAGTATCAGTATTTTGAAGTCATTATTTGCGAAACGCGCGCCACCTTAATGGTTGGTCTCCGATATCATTGATGAACAAAGAAAATAACAGCGGGCTTATGAAGCAGCCTAGCTTAACTCCAAGATATGTCTCAAACCACTACGAAAGGTTATTTCCATCCCATACGTCAGTTTTATTTTCCTCGTACAGACTCTTCAATACATTGATAGTTTTGGACGATATGCCCATTAGAGCGAACCCCAAACCGGTAAAATGGAAAAAAGTTGGGGTAATTGTCTATTATACGTCCTTCCTCTCCAAAAATTCCGAAATAATTTTTCCTCGATGGACCGCGAATTATGAAGAATTTACGTGCGAAAAATTAATTGGAGGTCATCCATGGTTTCTTTTAAAATGAATTTTGAAATTTGCTGTTTTTGCACCGAAATTATGCATGTGCTTTTCTTCAAATGTCAAATTATTAAAAATAAATATGAAATTAGTGAACAAATTTGTTGTGTTCAATTGTTCTGCGAGTACGTTTGTTGCAAAATTTCGTCTAAAGGTTCGAGGACCGTATTTCGTTGCCATTCCGTAGTGCAAATGGACAATAAGAAGAAGAAAAAACAAAAAGTACAGTGCAATTTTGAAGAAAGTGTTCGGAAAACACTTTTTGCTGGTACGAAATTTTCTATACCTGAAATTTGCAAATTTGTTATGTGGGATGTGGTCAAACTGAGAGGCGAAACTGAGTTTTTGGAGGCCGAAGTGGCGTGGTCCCGTCAATCTATTGTTGACTGAAAAAGTTTCCTGAGTGAAGTATATATTGACTGGAGTGTAAATAACAGCCGTTCCATCATTGGAGGACCTGGAAAAGTTATTGAAATTAAAAAAAATAGCTCCCCCAACTTTACCTATAATGGGTGGTGTGGAAAAAAGTTTAATTACCCAAGTTCTTTTTACTATTGGGTTGAGTTGTTCACAAATTTGTAGAAATTGGCGCCGCAGGCGATTTTTTTTTTTAAATCGCGCGATTTTTTAAAAAAAATTTTCGTTTTTCAAAATACTAATTTATAGGAGGTGGATGTAAACGCGCCTTCATCTTTACATCTAATGCAGGGTTCCCCAAGAAGAGAGCTGTAAAATGTGACTGTGTCTCTTTCTAAAACACAGTGAATCATGACTCTGGCAAGCACTCGGTGTGCCCCAGGGGCTATAACTGGGGAACTCTGCTCTAATGGGTGGTGTGAAAAAAGTTCAGAGCCTCATCCACGTCAACTGAATAGGCCAAATACTTCGATATTGGTCTGCTTTTAAACTTGAAAATGTCATTGCAGTTAAATTCTAGGTGTGAGTTGTTGACAAATTTAATATTTTTTATTATTTATTTGACATTTGAAGAAAAGCACATGCATAATTTCGGTGCAAAAACAGCATATTTCAAAATTCATTTTAAAAGAAACCATGGATGACCGCCAATTAATTTCTGCACGTAAATTCATTATAATTCGTTGTCCATCAAGGAAAATTAATTCGGAACTTTTGGAGAGGAAGGACGTATAATAGACAATTACCAAAGTTGGTCTCAGCATTCCCAAAGCTAATATTTGTTGTATAATTTATAATGCTAAAAATCAAAATATTTTATTTTAATTTAAAATGGGCGCGACAGGGCCTTAAAGTTTTCAAAAAAACAACGTAGTTATTAGTTCCTTTACATTTTTGTTTTCAATGGTATTGTGTTTTTACGTTTCAGTTATAAATATTATCTGTCTCAACACAATTTTAGAGAGTTTGATCAAAATCGGATGAATATATCGTACAGCTGCCATATAAAAAACTGGCAGAAATATATCATGCTCTAAGGGTATATAAACTTCGGTAAAGCCGAAGTTAGCTTTCCTCTATTTTTTTAATCTGAAAAATAAAAACACCAAAATTTTAATTTTTAAAACTAATGATGAGGAAAGTTTCGTCATCTTTGTTGCCTGTTAAATGGCACCTGTGTTCGATTTCGCTCATAACATACCGTCATATTTGTACAATTTATTATTTTTTTATTTACGATGTTTTTCTACTGTATTTATTTTATTAAATCTGGGCGCGCACAATGAAAGAAAAATTGGAAAACTTTTTTCCAGAAGTGGAAGAAGAGGCCTGTTGCCTAAATTGAAAAAACTAAAGGAATTAAGAATTAATTATTAAAAAAATTTGCAAAAATCCAAAAATTTAATGACCCATTTCTACTAAAATTATTTTTTAGTGCAAAATCGTTTCTAAAATTTTTTTCATTTAAACATTTTTTAATAGGATTTGGATAAATTAAAACTCGAAAGTGGAAAACCGCCCCATTGTGTGAAAATGTCCGAAAAACTCTGTACGAAAATCTTTATTTTTCATCCGATACTGGAAACAACACACCGAAAGCGTGGAAATAGGTTTCAACGCCAAATGTATATAAATCCTTTCAGTATTAAATTCGGTTGGCAAGCTCGATGCGCTAAATTATATGGAAAACAAATTCTTCAGGTGCGAGGAAAGGCTCCTTTGGCAGCCAATGCAAACCAATTGCATGGCAAATTTGCGGCGTTGTCGATTTTCACATTCACATTCATTCATATGTAAGTATGTGTGTGTAGCCACAGACCGAAGTTTAGCGACGAGACAACGCCGCTGCCGCTGATGATAAGCTAGCTAACTAACGCAGATGGCCGAGCAAGCAAAAATTAAAAACAAACGAGATCGTAAGTTAAAATCGGCTCTAACCGACTTCGATATACCCGTTACTCATGAAAAAACATGTTTAACAGTGTTCCTTAGTGTGACCATCCGAAAGGTATGCAACATTATTTTTAGTGTGGGTGGGGTGGTAGCGGGGGGCTTGGTTCACTTTTTTGCTCTTCACTTGAGAACCGTTCATCCGATCTTTATCAATTTTTCGGCAAATCGATTCATTTTGCTAATAACTACTATTTTTAGAAGGTACAAATCGTCTATCTTTAAAACTGTAGGAGATATAACGTTTTTTCCAAATTGGGGGCGGGAGATGGCGTGGTCAAAATTTTAGACAAACTTGATCTGCGTGCAGATAAAAGAAGCATTTGTCCCATACGTGTCAAACCTCTATCTCTTACCATCTCTGAGATCTACGTGTTCATACAGACAGACGGACAGACGGACGGACGGACAGACGGACAAGTCTATATCGTCTCGGCTGTTGATGCTGATCAAGAATATATATACTTTATATGGTCGGAAATGATTCATTTTGCCTGTTACATACATTTGCACGACTTTAGTATACCCTTTTTACTCTACGAGTAACGGGTATAAAAAGCATGGGTAAAGACAATGTTCAGTGCGTTCGAGTCCGAAAACCGAAAGAGCCGCGTGATTTTTTTCCGACTAAATTTAAGAGAGCGAGTTCATCTCTTGGTATTTTGTTCTCTCTGATTATAGTTTAGATCCCCACCACATCTCGCACAGATCCCCACCTGATCCTCACCAGATCCCTACTAGATTCAAACCAGATCCCCCACCAGATCACCACCAGATCCCACCAAATTCCTACCAGATCTCTCTCAGATCTCCACCTGATCCTCACCAGATCTCCACCAGATCACCACCAGATCCGCACTAGATCCCCACCAGATCCCTACCAGCTCCTCACCTGATCCCCACCAGACCTAAACCATGTCCCCACCTGATCCCCACCAGACCTAAGGCAGGATCCCACCTGATCCACCCCAGATCCTCACCAGATCCCCACCAGATCTCCATCAGATCCCCACCAGATCACCACCTGATTCGCACTAGATCCCCACCAGATCCACACCAAATCAGCACCAAATCCCCGCCAGATCCCCACCAAATCTTCACCTGGTTCCCACCACTTCCCCCCACTTCCCCCACTTCCACCTCACTATCCCACTCCACACACAACCCACCTGCTTCTATTGTAAAGATAAAAGCTGCTGATTTTGCAAATACAAAATTCAAAGACAAAATTCAAAGACATACCCCAAAAGATCTGTCGCAAAGACAAAATTTTTCAAGATTTACTCCCCCAGTCTGACGTCCGTAAAAGAGCTTCGCTCTAAAAAACATTCTACTCAGCACCGAAAAACAAGTAAATGATTACATGCAAGTATCGTGGCATCGTTAAAATGATTACTTTTACCTGTAATCATACGGTGCCGGAATCACTCGTGCAGGTCTCTAATATGTATGTCTAACTTGTATTCATGTTTGTTAAAATATACAGACTCCATGAAGAAGGCAAAATAATCGCCGAAGCGCGTATGAGAAATCAAAGGCCAAAGAGTGTTTTGACTGCAGAAAGGAAGGACGGCCCCAATTTACCCAATTTACAACGAAAGTAAAATTTTTAATTTCCCCAATACGAAAAAAAAATCTGAAAAAATTTTTTAATAGGTAATATAAATACCAAAGTTCTGTGACAGACGGAGCAGATCCGATTACTACAATAATTACAGTCAGAATTGCACTGGTCATGGAACCAACGTAAGCAAAAATGTGAATGTTGGTTCGACAATGATTAAATCTAACATAAAACGGAGTGGTGAAACCGTAATAAAACAACTGTGGCCCACCGTGCTGAGTAGGCACAATCTCCAGACTTCAAAGCTGTTAGCATTTTATAGCAAGAGAAATATTGCAACAAAATTTTCACGCTGGAGATTCTTCACAATATCAAAATACCCACACACATAGCAACACAAACTTTAAAACAAACACAGAGAATGGCGCAGACATTTACCGAACCACAACAAAAAAAAAATGTTTCCAACTCCACAGCTGACAAAGCGGACTCTGTGCCCTTAATGTAAAATTAGTATTTAATGTTTGCTAAAATAAAAAAATTTTATGTTTTTTCCAAATGTTTGGTTGTGCCGGCTCAAGATCATCCGTCCCATCCAAAAAGTGAAAAGACGATAGTTTTTCGATTTTGTTTCCCAATATATTTCGGGCCCATATCGCCACAGCCGCCCACATATGTTTTTTGTTATATGGGTCATTCTTTTATAAACCAAACAGTTATAAAAATTTTTATTTTTCATTTTAATAAAAAAAATCCGAAATTAGATCTCGACATGCCCATCATAAAGCAATTTGCGGTTTTGCACAAATTTTTTTTTGTTAATTTTATAAACAATTTCAAAAATCGTCAAAAACGGAAAAATGGAAAAAATAGGGTTTTTTTAAAACGTGATATCTCAGGTTTAGTTTATCGGACAGGTATCAAATTGATACTGGTGAAAAGTATTTTACTGTAGCTACTCAAATAATAGTTTTATAGATTTTTAAATTATTTAATAATATTAAGTAATTGTTGCTAAAAATTATTTATAATTTTTTCTCAGTGTTAACCACCATGATCTGGCTTCTAAGCATAAACAATTTATTGTCCTAAACGTAACTTAAATTTTGGTGTTTTCAAAAAGATGGAGACTTTTATAGTTTGAAAGTTATGAATTTTTGAAGTTATAAACAAATAAAAAGTTGCCCTTAAAAAATGCGTTGCCACTCAGTCAGTTTCAAAGCTCTACGACTGAAACTTGGCAAGTGGGCTTTATATATATCAAGCTTTTCAAAAATGTCAACATCACACAGATCGGACGTCTATTTCATATAGCTGCCATACGAATGCTATGATTAATTGCATTTTGTTGTGGATTAGGGTGACCAGAGTTTTGAAAGTATATTATACCACAACCAAATTCAGCATTTCTATGGCAGCTATATGATATAGATGTCCGATCTGTGTGATGTTGGCAATTTTGAAAAGCTTGATAAATATAAAGCACAATTGCCAAGTTTCAATCACATGACTTTAAAACTGACTACGTGAGAAATTTTTATTTAAGGGCATCTTTTTATTTGTTTATAACTTCAAAAATTCATAACTTTTAAACTTTAAAAGTCTCCATCTTTTTGAAAACACCAAAATTTAAGTTACGTTTAGGACAATAAATTGTTTATTCTTAGAAGCTATATCATGGTGGTTAACACTTAGAAAAAAATTATAAATAATTTTTAGCAACAATTACTTAATATTATTAAATAATTTAAAAATCTATAAAACTAGCAAAAAAGCATGTCGAGATCTAATTTCGGATTTTTTTTTTATTAAAATGAAAAATAAAAATTTTTTTAACTGTTCGGTTTATAAAAGAATGACCCATATGTATGTTACAGCCCCGAAGATGAATCCCTACGGGGTTCGAAATATATCGGAAAAAAGGAGGAATGTGTTATATTTTATGAATATAATGCACATAAAATTCACCTGACCTCGATCCGGCCAAAACAATCATTTTGAGATATTTTGACATTTTGTAACCTATTTCAGCAAATGGGCATTTCCTGCTTAACATTTGTACGCTTATTTTTGCTCATTTCTGGCGATCGCTTAGATCAATCCTTCACCCAAATGTAGAGTTACATAGTGTTTGGAGAGAACTTTCAAAGCTTGGAAAAACAATTTGGTCAGCTTGCCTTAGCAAAGAAGCACAATCATATTTCAAGGCTCATTCTTTTATAAACCGAACAGTTAAAAAAAAAATTTTTTTTATTTTTTCATTTTAATTAAAAAAATCCGAAATTAGATCTCGACATGCCCATCATAACGTAATTTGCGGTTTTGCACAAAAATTTTTTTGTTAATTTTATAAACAATTTCAAAAATCGTCAAAAACGGAAAAATGGAAAAAAGGGTTTTTAAAAACGTGATATCTCAGGTTTGGTTTATCGGAACAGTTTCAAATTGATATTGGTGTTTTTTATTATAATTTTATAGACTTTTAAATTATTTAATAATATTAAGTAATTGTTGCTAAAAATTATTTATAATTTTTTCTAAGTGTTAACCACCATGATATAGCTTCTAAAGATAAACAATTTATTGCCCTAAACGGAACTTAAATTTTTGTGTTTTCAAACAGATGGAGACTTTTATAGTTATGAATTTTTGAAGTTATAAACAAATAAAAAGATGCCCTTAAATAAAAATTTCTCACGTAGTCAGTTTTAAAGTCATGTGATTGAAACTTGGCAATTGTGCTTTATATTTATCAAGCTTTTCAAAATTGCCAACATCACACAGATCGGACATCTATATCATATAGCTGCCATAGAAATGCTGAATTTGGTTGTGGTATAATATACTTTCAAAACTCTGGTCACCCTAATCCACAACAAAATGCAATTAATCATAGCATTCGTATGGCAGCTATATGAAATAGACGTCCGATCTGTGTGATGTTGACATTTTTGAAAAGCTTGATATATATAAAGCCCACTTGCCAAGTTTCAGTCGTAGAGCTTTGAAACTGACTGAGTGGCAACGCATTCTTTAAGGGCAACTTTTATTTGTTTATAACTTCAAAAATTCATAACTTTTAAACTATAAAAGTCTCCATCTTTTGAAAACACCAAAATTTAAGTTACGTTTAGGACAATAAATTGTTTATGCTTAGAAGCTATATCATGGTGGTTAACACTGAGAAAAAATTATAAATAATTTTTAGCAACAATTACTTAATATTATTAAATAATTTAAAAATCTATAAAACTATTATTTGAGTAGCTACAGTAAAATACTTTTCACCAGTATCAATTTGATACCTGTCCGATAAACCAAACCTGAGATATCACGTTTTTAAAAAACCCTTTTTTTCCATTTTTCCGTTTTTGACGATTTTTGAAATTGTTTATAAAATTAACAAAAAATGTTTGTGTAAAACCCCAAATTACGTTTTTTTGGGATGTCGAGATCTAATTTCGGATTTTTTTATTAAAATGAAAATAAAAATTTTTTTAACTGTTCGGTTATTTTTTTTTTTTTGAATGATACAGTCAAGAGGTAAAGATCGGGAATCCTGATCACCGACTTAAATTTGACCCTCATATAACGGCTACTGTTTTGTAAGGCCAGGAGTATTCTTGGGTTTATTAAGCGCTGGTCGAAAGAATTTGATGATCCAAATACAACGAAAATTTTGCACATTTCTCTTGTCCGTCCTCCCATACTCGAGTACGGATCCGATGTCTGGTCTCCGCAATATTCGAGCCACCAAGATAGACTTGAGTTGCAAAAGCATTGTTATTGTTTGCTCTTCGCTGCTTAAACTGGAATCCTGAGGTCCGATTACCATCTTACTCTAGTAGGCTACTTTTGATTAACGTTCCCTCCTCATTAACCGTAGAGTTAAGCTTGGTGTAATATTTATACATAGATTGATTAATGGTGAAATCGACTCATCTGAGTTGGTTGGCCAAATTAACCTCAACGTTCCTATTAGACCGATTCGCAATTTTATACCCCTATCACTAAATCGTTGTACCACTAACTATGCTTTGCATGAACCGTTTCGTGTTCTCTGTGCTGATTACAATAAACTCTACCGAGTAATCAACTCGGAAGCTTCTCTTCCTGCTTTAAAAACAACTATTTTAACGTATTTAGCCCGTAGTTGACATTACTTTATGTTTTTCCTTCGCGATATCGTGTCACACGTTAGTGGCTCCGCCTCTCGGTCGGTTCGGTTAATATTTTAGCCTACTATTTTGCCCGCGGTTCGCGCTGACCAAGCTTTGGCTTGGTGTCGCATGGGCCACTTGAACGTTGCGCATTGTACGTCAACGTTCATAGTTAAAATAGCAATTACATCTAAATATCATAATAGCACTTAGAGTTTGACTCTCCAAGCGAATCCTGCGAGGCGTCATTAAATTTTTGCTCCTGAACACTTAACACTTACTTATGTGGGCGGTTCTGCTAACACAACTTTTGAAAGCTCAAAAAGATCTGCTAGTATTGTTGATTTTTCCCCACCATTCCAATATGTCTACCTTGCTTAGCAATCTGGTTTGTTTTAGAAACATATTAATGAAGAAGTTAGATTGTTCATTAGAACTGTTTAACTTTCAGTTTTCAGGTGAAGCCGTCTGCCTCTGCTGAGGGCCAATATATGTATGCCTAGGTTCACCTTTTTAATTCCACCATGAGCACGCACGCGTCAAAGCGAGTCCGAGTTAGACAGAGTGCTACGCAATAGCCAAAACTGGCAATGTCCGAAAGTTGATGCCTGTTGTTGTTGGTTCTGGAAATTATCAAACAATTTCCGCTCCGACAAAAATTTCCATCGTCTAAGTACCTATCTTCTATGCTATAAACTGTTTAGCACCAATGTATATAAGATACTTTCCAGCAGCCAACTTTAGTGAAAAATCTAAATGTGTATGTAAATGTTCATTGTACTAATAGAGGAAAGACCAAAATTAACCCATATATTTGTTTAGGGTTACGGTACTGATAACCGGTTTTGTAAATAAAGGTTATATTGGGTTACGGCTGTAAGAAAATTTTTTTCATTATGGTTACGGTTTCGGTTTCAAATTTTAAAGTGTTTTTAGCGGTTGCGGGTTACGGTTTCGGTTACGGTTTTAATCTCTGGTTAATAGTGATATAACTTCACAAGCTTTTGCTGGCAAAATCAGTGAATTTTTTGGGTATAAGCAAATCGCAAATCGTCAGCTGCATACTCATCGATTTCTGCTAGGAAAGCTTAGGAAGCACTCTGGAAAGCTTAATCATGGGCGACCTCGATCTTGGCTTGAGTGCAATTCTTGAGGGCTCAATAGATGCAGTCGTTCATTTTAAGCCATTCAGAATATTTTTTGCAGAAATACCGACTTATTTTTTAAATGGTTACGAGTACATGACGTTAAGTCATGAAGCTAAGAGCCATAACCTTCAGTTTCCAATTTTGATATATCGCCGTGTACATTTTTGTCTTTGCAGCATTTCAACCTTTAAATGAGCACCACAAATCAAAAATAGTAATATGTGAAAGTTCATATTGACAATGCGCCTATTAGAAAAACCAAATGTATGAAGAAATTAAGAATGATAATACATATAACAGAAAAAATCAAACATAAACAAATATGAAGACAAAACAGAAACGCACAATATAAACATATGATCGAGTAATGCACAAATACAAAAGCACAAAGAGATACAGAGACAACAACACAGCAGCAACAGCATTCCCGAAAACAAAACGGTAAAAGAAAGTAAAGATATCTTACATAATTAAATTTAATATAAAACGGGCACAAACGGGCGTCTGAAATTGAAAATTAAAATACTAAAACAATAACTTTAATTATGAAGAAAGTCCCATCTCGACAGATCCGATGACAACTTAAACTTTAGTTGAACTTACACAAGGAGGTTAGAATAACACTAACAATAGCACTGAAAACAATTCAGTATTAAAACTCAACGACAACACATAAATGCACCAAAACAGCTATTACTTAAAGTATTTAGCTTTATTAACAATATTCATTTATTTAATTTAATATTTAACGATTTAGAATTTTTAAATAAATTTAAAGCGCGAGTTCACTTTCACGTGTCGTGCACTGCACAATTAACAAGCTGTAATCGCCGCTTTTGAAAGCATTTGCTATACGTGATGTTTGCAAGAGTGGAAAAACGAATTAACAGTTGAATTTATATGCTTTTAAGAAATAAGCGATGTCACTCTTTGGCGGCAGTTCGATTTGCCCAACGCCAAAAAAGGAAGATTCGTGATTTGTACTGACAGCCTTCTTCCATAGAAACTCAAAATCTTCTGGGTCCCTAGTCACTAGGGCATAGCTGGAAACGAATCAGTCGACGAGGCCTCTCAACTTCGCGCCCCAGTCGACCCCTTCATACCTTCATCCCCTGTATTGAAAAGGACCATCAAAGGCTAATCAAAGCGTACCTTCAACAACAACATGTGCTCGACTGGAGCTCATTTCAGCCCACATACAAGGTTGTAAATACTACACGGAAAAGATTCATTTTCCCAACGATTGTTCCCCAGAAACACCACTGTATTCTCCTGGCTACGCATCGGACACTGTCAACTTACACATGGTCACCTACTTTCTGATCAAACCTTGTGAGAAAATCCACCCTTATTTCTCTATTATTGTAGTATTATTAAACTGCTAGTATTAACACTTTTTTTTTCTTATTTAAACCAGTCTTTTATTTCAAAAAGCTAACAATTTTTTTTTACCCAAATTTATGCCATATTAAAAGAGTCTACTCTTCCAAATAATCCCTCACTCTAATTAGCTTTTTTTACAACCCAGAGTACGTATCTCAAAGTTCCCTCTCAATTAATAATATTTAATTTAATCTAATTACGATGGGTTTACAAATTAGTTAACCCACCAAAGTACGCCGTAATTTTCTGTTTACAAATCATAAGTGTAGACATTTGTTATTAATGGAAATTTTGTGAAGACGTAAATTGGCGATTTACTAATGAAAATGTTATTACTACGTTTTTTTTGTCTGTGCTAATATTTAAATAAATAAATATACAAAAATTTTATTGAAACCAAATCTTTCTCCCCACTTTGAAATATTTCGTATAATTTTAATACACTTGCAGACATGACAAAAATCGACCTTTTATGCTTTTTTAACCGCTACTTGAAAACGCAAGATGCAATCAGAGATAAAAATATCAGATTTTAAACAGAATTCATTAAGCTTTTATTTTGCATACTTGATTTCGTTGTGTTATGCTTTCCCGTTCTCCTACGAGGGTCGAAACTAAAATTTTCATGGTGTAGTATAATTTTGGGCAGGAGTGTATATCAATTTTCGACCATTTTTCTTGAACTTTGACCTTGATGAGGGGTACCCCCCCACCCCCCCCCCCCCACCTTTTTGGTCACGCATACAGATTTAGAGTGATAATCTAGATTTCCTTCCATAAATTTATATATATATTTTTTGTCTGTAGCAGGCTTTAACTTTGCCAAATAAACTGATTTGAATGCCATAAAAATCACAAAATTAGATCATATGTTTGGCCATATGCTCAGATGGCGAAAATAATTATCAAATAACCACGCTAGCTTAAACGGAATGGTTCATTTTGATAAAAATGCCATAAATCGAAAAATGTCTGTCTTTAAATGCCAAATTTGACACTTTCCGCTCAACTTTTTCGTTTTTCCGCCATATCTTGGAAACAAGAGCTGATAGGACAAAACCAATGATACAGTTTTGTACAGTGCAATCAAAATTAACATAGTCAGATACAAATAGACCTGCACCAAAAAACACTGTTGGGCTGTGTTTTGGAAATTTCTGGGCATTTTTGTAAGGAAAATTTACAGCCTGTTTAATCCGAAAATCGAGATTAAAATTTATGGAAGGAAAACAAGATTCCCATTCCAATTTTTTTTAGCAGTTTGAAACAGAGCTGCAAACCGGTTCAGAGTTGAACCGCTCCGGAGTCGGAGACTCCAGAATTTTTGGAAAGTCCGAACCGAAAATGAACCGGAGCAGAACACTTTTTTTCTTCACGAACCCGAACCTGAAACGGAGCAAAAAATAGTTGAATAGGGTTCGGTTCAAAAAAGATGTTCTATTACATTTTTTCAAACTGCTACAAATTTTTGCCATTTCCCACAATTTTTAAGCATTGGAACAAAAACAGCTGGCAAAGAAACATTTTGCTTTATTTTGTAATATTTAAAAGGAGCTAATAAGTAAAATCTGTAAAAATGGTAAATAAAACAATTATTGATTCTTTACCATGTTTAGCTTCTGATAAAGATGAAAAGCAATCTTCATGCTTTACAGTTTTGGAAAAACGATGTATGAGAAGAGCTTAAAAATGTGGCATTTGTTGTATTAACTGATACTGCAACTCAAGTCTAATACTCATATATAATATTCTTTTATCCAGCGATAGAGTTAGTAATAATGAAACATTCCGGGGGGACACAATAATGTTATTTATACAGTGCGTTACTCAGGGGACATAATTTGCCCCACTAATATAGAAAGGCCGAAACGGGGCACATACATACACAACGTCTTCTGTCATTTGACAATTTAGAGCTGTCTGTTTTGCATTTGTGCTGCCTTCGGAATTCCTAAACAGTCATAGCAATGCTGGCATGATTAGCGCAGACGACTCTGTTTATTTTAAAAATTGGTCAGGCTCGCTCTAACCACTGTGATTTCCTATGCAGAATCATCCAATGGAAGAACCTAAATGCAGACTCTTGCTTAACACCGCTCAAAATTAATCAGGGTAAATTTTATATTCAATACTCATTGCTCATTGACATATTGACCTGAAGCCTGCTAAAACGTTTGATGATCAAAGCTGGAATATTATATAAAATACAAATTATTATTTGTTTCAATTTACGTACATGTTTTCGGAACAATATTATTCCTGAACCCCGGTTCGAACCCGTACCTAGGTTCAGCGACCTTCTGAACCCGCTCCGCGAACCCAAACCTAAAAAGTTTCGCGTGTTCGAACTCCGTTTTTATGAGGTTTGCAGCCCTGGTCGAAATGGCATTGGCTTCACAAAATATTTAATGAAATGTTAAATAACAACATTCATGAAATGCTACGTTAATAATTGCTCATAGTAGAACTATAATCATGCCATTGTGCATTGGCCGAAATCAATTTTTCTTTATTTTCAAATAAATATTTAATTTTTCAATCTTGATTTTTCGAGATTGCAAGCTTTTTGAGAAAAAGACATGCAATCTAGTTTTTTCTCTCAGTGCATTTGTTAAAATCTTCCTTCGTTACCTTGAACCCAGTTGATCGCTTGTTATCAGCTATTTTTTGTCACATTGACATACTGTCAGCCATAAATTGTGTCACTCACTGCAGCCATTAAATTTGGCCACAATTTCTCAGGCCCCGCTTGCTTGGCTCACCAGCAGCACGGCTATTAGGGCTTCCGTTGCAGCGGCCCATGCCGTTGCTTCCGTCATATACCTTAATGAAAAACTAAATTGTCAATCAGCCATGAATTGAATGAAATGAAGTGTAAAATTACAATTTCATCCAATTTGCAATTAACTCAATGAAAGATGAAAAAAAAACGATTTTTCCAATTTCAAATTATTCCAATGGAACGCACATGCTGCTGGGCGGCAACGGCAAGTGGTTCGAGCACTTTCACTCTGCTCCACAACTGCAACAACAACAGAGGGGACAACATTTTGCGGTTGCACAAACCGCTGACATCATTGGGGGCGTTTCGCGTGCTCCTTGCGCTGTGCTACCTTGTCCTTTTCAACGGACTGCTGCTCCTGATGCTGCCAATGGAAAAGTGCAAGTTTAATTGCATCGAGTGTAACTAGTTAATGGCTGAAATTGCAAATTGAAATGGTGACAAAGTAATTGAGGTCAGAAACTCCCCGAATGCCAGCAGCAGGCGAGCGCTAATTACAAAACGGACATCGCAGCTGCCAATGGGGTCACTTGGCTTTTGTAATTTTTTTGTATTGTACAACAATTGACAAAAAAAATTCCAAAACTACACCAATAACAACACAAACGGCAAGAGTTGTGCATTGCGTCTGCCCAAGTGTGAAATGTGAATGCTGCTGTGCGGCTCTCTAAAAACATTTACAAATTGATTTTTTGTTGCTGCCGTCATGTTCAAAATATATTTTTGGCAAATAAAATGGCAAGCACAAAACCACAGCGGGGAATGGCACACACAGACACACACCTGATAGATTTAATGGCACAATAACATAATGTCCATAATAAAACGACAATTTCTATGTTCATTTCCGACCCGAGAGCAAATGCAAATAAATGAATTTTAAAAATGTTTCTCTACCGCTGCATTTGGATTGTCGGGATTGCAATATATTATTTGATGTTTAGATTAGCAAAAATAAAATTCATTTTAAAGCCCTCCTAAATCATATATGATCCAGCATCAGCCTGCCATTGACAGTTAGTACGCCGAGGCATATGTTGCGTATGCGCAATGCAGCTGCACTGCAGAGCTCACAAATTCGTCGCAACATATTTTATTTAAAGATCTTTGATTCTTTTTGGTATATATTATATATCAGTACTAAATGAATTGGTGTATTTTCTACTTCTCCGCACAGTGGGCGAAATGGCTTATCTAGCGGTAAAAAATGTATCTCTAGTGAATTGTAATACAGTAATTGTATTTTTCCGGTAAAACCTTCATTATAAATAATTATTAAAATAAAAAAAGAAAAAAAGAATTTTTTAATTCTTAATTAAAATTTGGTTTTTCTTAAATTTCAATTTAAAAAAATTTTTAACACCAATAAGCATTTGAAAATTCGGATTAGAATAAAATAGTACTAATAAAGAGAAAAAAATAATTATTCAGAGTTTGAACTTTTGGCAAAGAGCTAATAAATGGATCGGATGAGAATAAAAGAGCATTGCATGGTCAAATGCTCTCACTTCAAGAACAGTGTTTTGAGACCACAAAACTGAAATCGAGTTAATATTTGGTTTATTTTCCATCGTAGTGGTACAAGTAATTAAACACTTATTTTTATAACACTAATCACAACGATTCACAATTACATAGCTTTAATTTTAGTTACTAACAATGGTTGTACAAACAAGGAATTTTTAATCAGTTCAGTTACTTAAGATAAAGACAGATTCAGAAACATTATGTTACATGTTAGGTTAAATACTATTAATACTATTGTGGTTTGTGACTTTTTCCCTAAATGTCTGTGCGTTCCTAATTGTCTTAAGGTCATGTGAAAGATGATTCCAAAGTCGAATAGCATGCGGAAAGAATTGTCGATCAGAAGTGGAAAGTTTATATTTCGTACTAATTATGTTTCTGGTTCTAAGCGAAGAAGCAAATCTAATATTAGCATACAGATAGGAGGGATGTTCAGAGATAATAATTTTGTGCAGAAATATTAAGACCCGCAGACATATCCAGGAGTCAAGGTTGATGTTATATATCTGTTTAGCAAAAGTTGATATGTGATCGGTACTTTTTTTATTAAATATATATCTGGCTATATCGTTAAATGCAATTTTTAATTTATGCCTAAATGTTGAGTTGCAATTGCCAAAAACCTCTATGCCATAAAAGAGCTTCAGGAGAAGGTAAGCTTTAGCGATCAATTTTCTTGATGTTGTGGGTATGAACTGCTTAGTCAAATTTAACTGTCTAAAAAATCCATATGTTTTTCCAAGTGCTTGGTTTATATGATCATCCCATGTTAATGTGTTGTCAAATGTAAATCCTAAATTAGCTGTCTTTTCCACATGGCGTATATTAGTAGGGGAGAATGGGGGGTTCTGAGCTGCTGGGGGTTGTGAGCCACTCGAATATTGGCCACAAAAAAATTTTTTTATTTAAACTTTTTGTTTATGTCACGTGTCTCCCTTCTTATTACCTAACTTTTTGGCAAGCAACCTATCTACACCTTCTATAAGTTCGTGAACCAGAACTCGACTTTTTTTCAAAAAAAAAAGTTTTTTTTTCATTTTTGACTTATGAATATTTTACAAAATTTTTTTTCGTAATGACAAAAGTAAGTATGAGGGAAATATCTTTGGTCAATTGCCTTTTTGATAGAAATATGTATTTTTTTGTAACAATTTCTTTTGGTTATGTGACGTCACCAAAAAAAAGTGAGATATGGGGGGTTGTGAGCCACTTTGAAAAAAGTCGGTTTTGACTTTCAAAGAGAATATTTGCAATGACGCGCAATAAAACAGAAGAAAAACTCTCTTAAGGCAAACTGAAAAAGGCAAACAAAAGAACAGGCACAAGCAAAAAGTGCTCATATATAAAAGAAAACAAGCCTGATGCCGTCAATCAATTTTCACTCTTCATTGATATTTCTTAATTCAGAATATGAGAAAATTTTTTAATTTTTTCATTAAATAAAGAATAATGGCTTGAAAACACGAATTTTGAACTTTTAGATGGGTGGCTCACAACCCCCCACAAATTTTCGAAATGTCAAAAAATCACTTTTTATACCCTTGCAAAGGGTATTATAATTTTGCCCAAAAGTTTGCAACGCAAAGAAATATTCATTTCCGACCCTATAAACTTTATATATTCTTGATCAGGGTGACGAGCTGAGTCGATTGAGCTTTGTCCGTCCGTCTGTCTGTCCGTCTGTCTGTCTGTTTCTACGCGAACTAGTCTCTCAGTTTTAAAGCTATCGAGCTGAAACCTTGCACAGAGTCTTCTTTTTACTGCACACTGCCAATATGTCGGAACCGACCGGATCGGATGACTATATCTTATAGCTGCCATAGGAACTCTCGGTCGAAAAGTGGGTCTTTGTGAGAAAAACTTTTTTGTTCTTAACGTTAACGTCTCCCACTTCAGCGATTAATAATATTATACGCTTTTACATAAATTTTGAAGTTTTGGTCAAAATCGGATGACTATATCTTATAGCTTCCATAGAAATTATCGGTCGAAAAGTGGGTTTTAATGAGAAAAACTTTTATGTTTTTTATGTTAACGTGTCTAACATCAGCGATTAATAATATTATACGCTTTTATACAGATTTGGAAGTTTTGGTCAAAATCGGAAGACTATATCTTATAGCTGTCATAAGAACTATCGGTCGAAAGTGGATTTTATTTAGAAAAATTGTTTGTTTTAATGCTGGCGTTCTTAAACTCTGATGTATTAAAACATTTGCAAAGTGGTAAATTAATCGTTTCAACGGTTAGCGATTTCGACCAAACTTCGCAAATCAGCTTCCAAACATGACATATTACCCATGACCGTGTTTGAGAGCGATAATATTGAGAACAAAACAGTTTTTCTCACTAAAACCCATTTTTCGAACGAACATTTGTATGGCAGCTACAAGAAGTAGTCATCCGATCCCGTCGGCTCCGTCCTTTTTCCTGGGGGGGGAAAAAAAAGGGCACTGTGCAAAATTTCAGCTCGATAGCTCCAAAACGTGAGGGACTAGTTCGCGTAGAAACAGACAGACGGACAGACGGACGGACAAAGCTAAATCGACTCAGCTCGTCATGCTGATCAAGAATATATATACTTTATGTGGTCGGAGATGATTCCTTCTATGCGTTGTAAACTTCTGGGCAAAATTATGATACACTTTTCAGGTGTATAAATCAGGATCGTAACAGTTATAATTTTTAAAATAAAAATTATTTTTAACAGTTATTTTTATTATAAAAATTGAAATAACACTTATTTTTAATTTTTATTAGTAAAAATTGAAAATAAGAGTTATTTTTCAATTTTTATTTTAAAAATTGAAAATAAAAATTGATTTGAAATATCTTTTAAACCAGGCGCTGCATTTTAGAAGTAGACATATATCTGTGATCTATGTTTCAATACCTTTCCATTGATACATCACATGTCCTTGAAGGATCAATATTAAGGATACCAAAATTTTTTATTCATTCAGTGCTTCTTTTTATACATATCGCTCACTTACTTTAAGTCTCTCATAACTCAAACACGTAAGAAAAGTTGGTCAAGCTCTGCAAAATTTAAAAGTTGTTCAGTGTTTCAGTCCCAGAGTTTATGTATGAAAGAAATTTTGACAACACTGCAGATGCAAACTGTAAACCGAACCAAAATAAACCAAACCGCTAATTCGTGCTCATAAACCGAACTTAACCGGTGTCGTATTAAGCAGCAAAACCCAAACGAAAACTGCACGCTTAAAGAAGAATTTTGAAGAAGTTTTGAAAAAAGGATCTCTTTGTGATTACCTCGGAAAACATATCACTTTTTAACCGGTGACGAGGTCTGATGAACACTTTTCACTTTTGAACTAGTTAAGCCGGCTGGTTCGGCTTGCTTTATAGTACCATCCTACACAACAAGTTTTCAGTTCATAGCTCAAGCCATTTTTAAGCAATGACTCTAAGGCTACCTGTAAAATTCTGTAAAAGGTTCGGCTTGGAAAGGTAAATTCAATAGAAACAGAAATATAAAACACGTATATTTAATGTTTGCAAATTGCGAAATAGATACATAGATTACATCTTTAAATCCAGTCCTATTTCTCGTTCGAGGAGTGCTTACCAGCACATTTGTGAAAAGTATCTGAAAACCAAAAATGCAATGACAATGAATTTTTCAGCATGCATTCTTTATTCAGTTTTATGAACAGTATTTTTTTTATAGAATATGAGGACAAGTTGCACCTCAAGTCAGACATGACCAATTTTAAAGCAGAAAATGCCCTCTCAACTGACACTTGGGTTGCTGGCACGCAATGGATCACTTTCGCCAATTGATACCGAGGATACATGAACTTTTTGTCCTCCCAATACTTCATGATATTCTCTCTTATATCAATTGGATTGGGGGAGTATGCGCCTATTTCGGTTATTGCAAGATTGAGTTCAGGATCATCTTCCCCAACTTTCTTTTCATTCCCAGAGGCCGCCTCAATTGAATTAAGAAATTCGTTGAGAATGCTTTGTGGAGAAGTGTTAACCTGACTTGTTGACGGATAGGATACTTGAGATGAAACTGGGTCCATCTGTGGTGAGTCTACACTCAAATAAAATGACAATGCTAAGACGAATTATTGGAAGTCTTCCTTGTTTGATAGTCAATTTCGAACTAATTTAATTAAACTTCAATTAGCCTATATGTGCATTCGCTTTGACATCTCATTTTCACAGTCAGCAGCAGGAAAAATATGTTTTAACTGAAAGCCGAAGTATGTATGTGCAATAACGACTGCAGGACAACTGAGATATGATGCTCTTGCATTAATATGAATTTACAAATGATATAACGATATATTCTCATCTCATATGGAAAGTTTAAGATACATCAATTTGAAAATTTTACACAAATTAGTACAAAACACGGCAAATATTTCTACATCAAGTCAAAAATTGCAATTTTATGGAGAGTATGTTACAGTACAACTTTCTTACTTGATTGATTTGACAGACTTGAAGTAAGTGAGCGATATGTATATAAAGTGGCACTGAATCAAGAAAAATTTTGGTATCCTTAATTTTGATCCTTCAAGGACATGTGATGTATCAATGGAAAGGTATTGAAACATAGATCACAGATATATGTCTACTTCTAAAATCCATCGACTGGTTCAAAAGATATTCAAAATCAATTTTTATTTTCAATTTTTAAAATAAAAATTGAAAAATAACTCTTATTTTCAACTTTTAAATAAAAATAAGAGTTATTTTTTGATTTTTATTTAAAAATTGAAAATAAAAGTTTATCCTGATTTTGGATTGCTCACTCAAATTTCGGATATGGGGTGCCTCCAAAAGGGTCTAGGACACTTATTTGGCTTTGATTTTTTTAAAGTCCATAACTCTTATTTGCGATCCCTGGTATAAATATGTGAAGTCTTTTCGTCAAATGTCAAAAATAAGAAAAAATTGCAACTTTACTACAAAGCTTTAATGCAGTAGCATTTCTAAATTCATAAAGCTAACCAAATTAATGTACAAATATGGTCTAAGTGACGTGTACGTCGTTTTTATACCCGTTACTCGTAGAGTAAAAAGGGTATACTAAAGTCGTGCAAATGTATGTAACAGGCAGAACGAATCATTTCCGACCATATAAAGAATATATATATTTTTGATCAGCATCAACAGCCGAGTCGATTTAGCCTTGTCCGTCTGTCCGTCCGTCCGTCCGTCCGTCTGACCGTCCGTCCGTCCGTCCGTCTGTCCGTCCGTCTGTATGTATGAACACCTAGATCTCAGAGATGGTAAGAGATAGAGGATTGACATGTATGGGACAAATGCTTCTTTTATCTGCACGCAGATAATTCAAAACAACTATTTCGCTCTTGTTTTTCTGCCATGTTTATTATATTTATTTTCAAATTATTTCATTTCACTTGAGCTAAAAGCACTTCAGTTGGTGCATTCTGAATGCTGCGTCTGCTGCTCAAAGCATAATAAGGCTCACAGCCATTTTACATAGTCACCACAAATGTGCTGTTAAGTGCAACATTGTCTGTTAAATGTAACATTCAACTTCGCACTTTAGTACATGCAAAGAAGTTCCGAAGTTGAAACTTTTTCTTTTTTTTCTCTTCCCTTTTTTTTTATAAATCTTTTCTCTTCCCTTCTTTTTTTTTTTTGTGGCTTTGAAAACCCAAAAAGATGAATTTTTTTTTATTTTTTTTTCTTTTTTTTTTTTTTTTTTTTACATGAGAACCCCTTCTTTTTTTTTTTTTTTTTTTTTCATCAAATCAATATATATTACTTATTACTTATTATTTTTTAAAAGAAAAAAAAAATTAAATTAAGGGGAAAAAATGTGTCACAGAAATCTCTAGAGATTTTGGCCTCGGTTGGTTTGCAAAACGCTCGAAAAATCCGTCGGTGTCCCAGAACTTCAAGAGATTTCGTTTTCTTATATGAAAATCGAGCTGGAAGGTTTGTGTCCACGCTAATGGGACATTTCGATCCAATCTGTTAACAGGGTTGCCCTTTCTCGCAAAAAAAATTTCCCATCTCTTAGTTATGAGTTAATTTGATGTTTAAATGCAAATTTTTCATAGTGTAATATGTTTTATGATGCACTTTTAAATTATAATTCAAATTTAAGTCATATTCTCCAAAAATAAGATGCAAAATTTAAAAAATTTTTTTGCGCCAATCATAAAATATAACTTGACAACTCTAAGCCCTTAATGGTGCCAATTTTTGGCACACAGATGGCGCCTCCATAAATTGAGGGCGCTGTGGTTGGCAGGTTTTAATTGTTACGCAGCATTAGGAGAGATTTTATTAAAACACAAATTTTAATATTAAAACAAATAAAATATTTAATTAATTTGATGCAACCTATCCAGAAAAATAATGTTGTTCACATTTCCAAAACTAATTTTGCATTTAAAAATTGTTTGGTTGGTGAATTTAGCTAAATCTCCCGACAAAACACGAGAGATTTGAAACCAACCGAAAGAGATTTCTGTGACACCGAGAATTGGTTTTGGGTTGGAATTTGGTTGGAAGAGATTTCTGTGACACCGCTGATAACGTTTTTTCCAAATTGCGGGGGCGGGGCCAAAATTTGAAAAAAAAATTGATCTGCGTGCAGATAAAAGAAGCATTTGTCCCATACATGTCAAACCTCTATCTCTTACCATCTCTGAGATCTAGGTGTTCATACAGACGGACGGACGGACGGACGGACGGACAGACGGACAGACGGACAAGGCTAAATCGACTCGGCTGTTGATGCTGATCAAGAATATATATTTTTTTTTTGGTTTAAATTTTTTTTTTTTGTTACATACATTTGCACGACTTTAGTATACCCTTTTTACTCTACGAGTAACGGGTATAAAAACGACGTACACGTCACTTAGACCATATTTGTACATTAATTTGATTACCTTTATGAATTTAGAAATGCTACTGCATTAAAGCTTTGTAGTAAAGTTGCTATTTTTTCTTATTTTTGACATTTGACGAAAAGACTTCACATATTTATACACCTGAAAAGTGTATTATAATTTTGCCCAGAAGTTTACAACGCATAGAAGGAATCATCTCCGACCACATAAAGTATATATATTTTTGATCAGCATGACGAGCGGAGTCGATTAAGCTTTGTCCGTGCGTCTGTCTGTTTCTACGCGAACTAGTCCCTAAGTTTTGGAGCTATCAAGCTGAAACTTTGCACAGAGTCTTCTTCTTACTGCACGCTGCTAATATGTCGGACCCGACTGGATCGGTTAACTACTTCTTGTAGCTGCCATACAAATGTTCGTTCGGAAAGTGGGTTTTAGTGAGAAAAACTGTTTTGCTCTCAATATAACTGCTGCTCAAACATCAAAACTTCGGTACAGACGAAGTCAGCTTTGCCTTTTCTCGTTTTTTAATATTTTAAATATAATTGTGATTTGGCGACCTTTCTACAATAATTGTACAATAGATGTGTTGTTTCCTGCTCGAGGTCAGGTTGATAGAAAAACGATTTATGTTTTTTTTTTTCTCCGATATATTTCGGTTGCTCTTCGGCATCCGTCTTCAGGGCAAAACTAAAAAAATTTTATACACCAATATTAAACATTCAATGCTTTAACAAAATTCATACATTTACATACACGTCTGCACCGTGTGACGTGGAGTCTTCAACTAATTGTCAGTGAGTAAGTGTCTGTAAAAACACCCGCTCTTTTTAATATCAGTCATAAAATTGAGTCTCCTGTCAGTTGAAACGCTTGAGATATGTAACATTTCTAATGTGAAGCGTTTGTTGTAATGCTGCTCTTGTTATACCCGTTACTCGTAGAGTAACAAGTAAGACCGTTGCAGTCGAGTAGCCCGACTTCAATATACCCTCCAATTGACAACGAGACCGTAAGTTAAAGTCGGCTCCATCCGGTGACCATCCGAAAACTATGCAACATACTTTTTTTAGGGTGGGTGGGGTGGTGGCGGGGGGCTTTAATCGGCTTTTTTGCTCATAACTTCTGAACCGTTCATCCGATTTTTATCATTTCTTTTGCAAATCGATTTATTTTGCCAATTACTAACTATCTCTAGAAAGTACGAATCGTCTATCTTCAAAACTGTGGGAGATATAACGTTTTTTCCAAATTGCGGGGGCGGGAGGGGGCGTGGCTAAAATTTGAAACAAACTTGATCTGCGTACAGATAAAACAAGCATTTGTCCCATACATGTCAAACCTCTATCTCTTACCATCTCTGAGATCGACGCGTTCATACAGACAGACGGACAGACGGACAGACGGACGGACGGACAGACGGACAGACGGACAGACGGACATGGCTAAATCGACTCGGCTATTGATGCTGATCAAGAATATATATACTTTATAGGGTCGGAGATGTTTCCTTCTCCCTGTTACATACATTTGCACAACTTCATTATCCCCTTTTACCCATTTTTAATGGGTACAGGGTATAAAAAGGGTATACTAAAGTCGTGCAAATGTATGTAACAGGCAGAAGGAATCATTTCCGACCATATAAAGTATATATATTCTTGATCAGCATCAACAGCCGAGTCGATTTAGCCTTGTCCGTCTGTCCGTCCGTCCGTCCGTCCGTCCGTCCGTCCGTCCGTCTGTATGAACACCTAGATCTCAGAGATGGTAAGAGATAGAGGTTTGACATGTATGGGACAAATGCTTCTTTTATCTGCACGCAGATCAAGTTTGTTTCAAATTTTGGCCACGCCCCCTCCCGCCCCCGCAATTTGGATAAATGTTATATCTCCTACAGTTTTAAAGATAGAGGATTCTTACCTTCTAGAGATAGTTAGTAATTAGCAAAATAAATTGATTTGCCGAAGAAATGATAAAGATCAGATGAACGGTTCTCAAGTTATAAGCAAAAAACTGAACCTAGCCCTCCCCGCTACCACCCTAAAAAATGTTGCATACTTTTTGGATGGTCACACTCAGGAACGCGGGAACACTGTTAAACATGTTTTTTCATGAGTAACGGGTATATCGAAGTCGGTTTGAGCCGACTTTAACTTATGCTCTCGTTTTTATACCCGTTACTCGTGGAGTAAAAAGGGTATACTAAAGTCGTGCAAATGTATGTAACAGGGAGAAGGAATCACTTCCGACCCTATAAAGTATATATATTATTGATCAGCATCAACAGCCGAGTCGATATACCCATGTCCGTCCGTCTGTCCGTCCGTATGAACAAACAGATCTCAGAGATGGTAAGAGATAGAGGTTTGACATGTATGGGACAAATGTTTCTTATACTTGCAGGCAGATCAAGTTTATTTTTAATTTTTGCCACGCCCCCTCCCGCCCCCGCAATTTTGAAAAAACGTCATATCTCCCACAGTTTTGTAGATAGATGATTTATACCTTCTAGAGATAGTTAGTCATTAGCAATATGTATCAATTTGCCCAAGAAATGATAAAGATCGGATGAGCGGTTCTCAAGTTATGAGCAAATAAGTGAATCACCCCCTCCGACCCCCCTCTCACCCATGCACAACCAACGCACAATCATAGATAGAGAGAGAGAGAGAGAGAAACTCAGAGATGAGCGCAGCAGCAGCTCTGAATTTATCTCTTACTCTAGGTACAGAGTATAAATATAGTCGGGCTTGACCGAATTTCTCTCTTGTTTTTGGATGGAAAATTTTACTAATAATAATTTAATTTTTTACAGTCCCTGATACAGTCTTTAGCATATGTTGCTTCAGCCGATAATTAAGGCACAATTTAATCTGAGCTATAATGAACCAGCGACTAAATCTGAAAAAAAGGAATACTAGACAGCTGATACTGATACAGACATACACGCTGACCGGCCGCGCTTTTTATTGAGCTCCGTTTTTTGCCAAGTTTACCAAGTTCGCTGTAATAAAAATCACTTGAAGTCTCTGAACATCATACCTGGCCCCCCAAATTTCTAAACCCCCCTTGACGCCACGGAAGTCTTATTCCCACAAAACGGAGTCCAAATTCTGCACCCAACCCAGGCGAGGGTGGGGAGGACGCCCGATATAAGAGAAATTGGAAATTTCAGACAAAAGAAATTGCGCTATTTTCTCTTTCTGGTAAAGGCCTGTTCTCAGAAGCGCGGAAATAAATTTTTATGACGCACTCCATAAAAAAACGAGAGCGTAAGTTAAAGTCGGATCTTACCGACTTCGATATACCCGTTACTCATGGAATAACATGTTTAACAGTGTTCCTGGTTCCTTAGTGTGACCATCCAAAAAGTATGCAACATTTTTTAACATTTAGGGTGTCGGAGGAGGCCAAACAGCAGGTGATGACCATTCATCCAGTTCATCATTTTTACAACCCCTACCGCGAAACTGTGTCGGCCACGTCCGGCTTCTCCTTGTTGGAGGTCAAAAATGAACCCAATGCAGACCAGCTGAAAATGGAGTTGGATAGCGGTGCGACTGCCGTGAGCAGCAGTGCTAGCTGGGTGGGGGCGTGTCTGTCAAACGTGAACCCGAGGAGGAGGACTTTGAATTTACGGCAAATAAAACAACGTATTTTCATAAAAACTAAAAATATATTTTCTAATCTCTAGCGTAGCGTTTTACTTGAGAGCCAAATTGGTGGCATAGTACAAATCCATGATTTGCAGATACTCCAAGCCGCCTTCCTGCACATGATAGCAGCATGTCTGCAAAGAAATGTACAGTCAAACAACTATCAACCCCCATCTTGTCGCGTTTCTTGGCATCTGTATCAGTCATCCACAAACTGCTTCATCTCACCCACACTGGTGGCCGATTAGCCAATATCTTGTACAAACTTCTCCAAACAGTTATTGTTGCCCAAACGTCAAACATGCAAATAATCCTTCAAGTAGTAGCCCGACATCACAAACAGATCGGCCTTGTTGTGTCTCAAATGGGCAAAAATTGGATCCTCGCCCAACACCTTGAACCGAAATTTGGTGCGACGCGATGGCATTAACAGATCTGTGTTCCTGTTGCGCAGCATACAACTTGGTAAATCTTTTAAATTTTCTTTGTAAACAAATCAAAACAGCTGACCACCAGTGTGGCCGATTCTGTATTTGGCCTCTTTGGCTATATATGGGCACACAAAAATTTATGTGGATGCTAAATTTATAAAGAGCAATTTAGCGTGCTAAATTTTCCGCGCTTCAGAACAGGCATTAACCCCCGGGCATCCAGCACCGCGAAAACTAAAAATTCCTGTCAAACTTCATATAAAAACGAGAAGGCCAAGCTAACTTCGTCTTTTGTCGACGTTTTTAAACCCTTGCAAATGTTTTAATTCATCAGAGTTTAAGAACACCAGCATTAAAACAAAAAAGTTTTTCTCATTAAAACCCACTTTTCGACCGATAGTTCCTATGGCAGCTATAAGATATAGTCATCCGATCCGGTCGGTTCCGACATATTAGCAGTGTGCAGTAAAAAGAAGACTCTGTGCAAAGTTTCAGCTCGATAGCTTCAAAACTGAGAGACTAGTCTGCGTAGTAAAATACAGACGGACAGACAGACGGACGGGACAAAGCTCAATCGACTCAGCTCGTCACCCTGATCAAGAATATATATAGTTTATAGGGTCGGAAATGAATATTTTATGGTATAAAAATTGTGGCAGTTTTTAGTTTGCCTTTTCGTTGCTTGTGTATCCAGCACCATGAACGTAATCCACAGTTTCTTATCGATAGTTGGCATATCGATAGCGTGTGTGGATGGAGAGAACAGCTGATACACAGCGCAGGAATATAATGCCAACCATTATTTTGAATGTGATGAGCGAAAATTTTGGGGGAATGCTTTATGTTTTTATACTCTGTATAATAAGTTTGTGCAAAAGTATGTAACAGGGAGAAGGAATCACTTCCGACCCTATAAAGTATATATATTCTTGATCAGCATCAACAGCCGAGTCGATATAGCCATGTCCGTCTGTCCGTCTGTCCGTCCGTATAAACAAACAGATTTCACAGATGGTAAGAGATAGAGGTTTGACATGTAAAATGCATGGGAAAAATGCTTCTTATACTTGCAGGCAGATCAAGTTTATTTTCAATTTTGGCCACGCCCCCTCCCGCCCCCGCAATTTTGAAAAAACGTCATATCTCCCACAGTTTTGTAGATAGATGATTTGTACCTTCTAGAGATAGTTAGTCATTAGCAATATGTATCAATTTGCGGAAGAAATAATAAAGATCGGATGAGCGGTTCTAAAGTTATGATCAAATAAGTGAATTACCCCCCGCAACCCCCTCCCACCCACTCACAACCAACGCCGCACAATGTTAGAGAGAGAGAGAGAGAGGAAGAGAGAGAGAGAGAGAGAGAGAGAGAGAAAAGAAACTTAGCGATGAGCGCAGCAGCTGCAGTGCATTCAGCGATGAGCGCAGCAGCTGCAGTGCATTCAGCTCCTTCTCCAGGTACAGAGTATGTTATAGTCGGGCTTGACCGACTTTCTCACTTGTTTTATTATGAGCTGTCATATGGCTGGGAAACCATCAGCGTGCCCAGATTGGTAGGGGATGGTGCCAAAGGCACACTTATGCCAAATTGATGAGGGCGGCAGAGGGATGCTGTCTATAGCCAAGAAGGTCGAAGAGATTTTGTTGTTTGAGACGCCTTCTCAATCTGTGTGTCGCCAGATCATAGGCAAATCTGTTAGGTGGTAGTGGTGCACCAATTGGTCATGATTCCTGCTGGTGTGCATATTGGCTTGGGCGCATAATGGCAAAGCGTCCACACCGCGGTATATATGCATGTATGCACCACATAGAAGACTCTAGTTTCTTGAGGGCAGTGGATCATGCCGTACCCCATAACGGGATCGCCCAGATAAACCGCTACTAGGACTAAGAAGCCAATGGAGTTCCAATGCCATAGCTAGTGCCCGAGTCACATGGACTTTCCCGGTCAAGCAGCGGTCCAGAGACAAGCCATGGTACCGCGGTATCTATATATGGGACTCTTAATCCTAGGAGTCGCACTTAAGTAATTTTCGTATGGTATTGGCTATGTTCCAGCAGTTCGCCCATCGTCCAAAACAAAGGTACTGATCCGGCCACAAAATCCCCAATATAAATGCAAATTAATTTAGGCATCCTACGATGAGAGACTTCATTTGATTCGCACACAACCAAGAGGTCATACTATATTGGAGAAAATTGCATTATAAAGTAATGCAGTTAACAACATGCTGCAGTGATGTTTTGTGCCATCCGAGACACACTGCAAAGTGTCATGCCATCGCTTTATCATCCCCAAGTGTAAAGTGTGTAGCACATTTGTATTTTATTAAATTTGTTTAAATTCAAATAGTTAACAGTGCTTAACAACCGATTAATCAGAGTGACCTTCCACCTGTTAGGTGCATGGTCACACTGATTTAGTTGTATTCCACACACACAAGAAATAAATAGCAAATTCCTGACAGGAATTTTCAGCAGTGCTGGATACAGGCTTAAGAAAGCACAGGTCACCAATCAGCTGTGTTGCTTGTGATCGCAGTAAGGCAGGTTTCTGACAATCGATATCGCCTGTAGCCGTTATCGATAGTAAAGAAGTTACCAGCAAATACAACAGAGGGCGCTGTAGAACCCGTTGAAATTAAAGCTTTGGCGCGACGACTATCATTCAAACGAAAATGTTTCGCTCACCAAAGTCGCCCTTAACATCCAACTCTGGAAAAACTTATTGTGATTGGAAGTGGAACGCCATTGAGGAAACCAGCCGATAAACCAGAGGAGCTGTCATCGCGCGATATATTAGCAGCAATACAGGTGTCGAACAAAAATTTGATTTTTCGGCCACAAAATGTATCTACGAAAGAAGACGTGCAAGAAATAAAAGGTCAAATTGGCATTGTAACCAAGCAAATGGAAGACCTTAGAGAGGAAAACAGGGCCTAAAAAACCAAATTGGACGAGCTGCAGAAGAGGGTAGACTCCACTCATAAGGAGATTGCGCGTCTTATCGAACACAGCAAAAAAAGGAACATACTCTTCAGAGGATTACCCAAAGGAATCCCACCAAGAGCGGCCGCGCGAAAGGTATGTTCTAAAAAAATGGGCCTCAGTGGAACAATAGTTAGAGCGGCTCTGTAATCTTTGAACGAAACAACGACGATAATATAATAGCTGAAATGGACACAGAAGACTCAGCAACGCAGATTATAAAACTTTCTCGAAAAACTGGCCGGATCGAAAATATATGTGGAACGAGATCTTAGTGATGAACTGCAGATGAAAAGAGAGCCATTCTGCACATAAAGAGGGAACTTTCATCAATGAACAATAAGCACCGTGTTACCGTCAGAGGCGACAGCCTAATTGTAAATGGAAAGTGGATTAAATTCGACAATGAAGGCCGACTAAAGTGGGGAGAGCA